>JARQOC010000002.1:754030980-754162787 GCA_033576535.1 Allobates femoralis
AAGCAAGCCCCTCTTCCACTGCAGCGGAGCTCCAACAGGCCTGGTCACCTCAAGTCCCTGTGTCAACTAGAACAGTTTGTAGGATTCTGTCTCAAAATGGCCTCTATGGTGGAATCAGTGCCCAGAAGCCAGCACTAAACAAAAGGTAAGTAAAAAACCGTGTGGCATTTGCAAAGTCCCACAGCCTGCTAAACAGATGGACGCTGGAAAAGTGCAGAAGGTGGATTTCTCTGATGAATCTTCAGTAGAATTACACCACAACCGCCGCAAATACTACAGGAGACCTACTGGAGCTCGTATGGATCCAAATTTGGTGGTGGAAAGATCATGGTCTGGGGTTACATTCAGTATGAGGGTCTGTGAAACATTTGCAAGCTGGAAGGCAATATCAATAGCCTAAAATATCAAGACATTAGCTACGTCTTACATTCCAAATCATAAAAGGGGTCACATTCTGCAGCAGGATAGTGCTCCATCTCATACATCCATCTCTACAACAAAGTTCCTCCAGGCAAAAAAGATCAAGGTGCTCAAGGACTGGCCGCCCAGTCACCAGACATGATCATCATTCAGCATGTTTAGGGTAGGATGAAGAGGAAGCTTGGAAGACAAAACCAAAGAATCTAGATGAACTCTGGGAGGCAGGTAAGACTGCATTCTTTGCTATTCCTGATGACTTCATTAATAAATTGTATGAATCATTGTTGAACCACATGGATGCAGTCCTTCAAGCTCATGGAAGTCACACAAAATATTAAATATGACTCTAATAACACCACAACTTCATTCACCAATGTTATGCAACATAGATTTGTATGTTAAGTTAATTATTTGTTTGAATATCACATTTTTTTCTGTGGGCGACAAAACTTTTGTTTTGCCAAAATCTGCCCATTCTGTGTTCATTAAATGATCAATATTTCAGCATTGATGACAATTTATTTTCTTACCCTAAACCACATTTCTGAGGGTTTCAGCTTTCAGAGGAGAAATTTATACAAGGAATGGATGAATGTAACGTGAGGGTATAAGCTTTTATTTACATAACATGGAGAAGCGACAATGTTTATCAGGGACTGTAGTGTCCACCGGGCCATTCCATGTGAAGTGAAGCAATGATTATTTCCTCTATATTTTTAATTCTTTTGAGATTTTGTTATTTGATAATAGCGGTCAGACAATGCAAAATGTGAAGAGAAAATTTTTTTAAAAAATTATTTTTTTTAAATCATTTTCAAAGTTCAAAAAAAGTGTGAATTTGTGTGTTGCTGCCTTTACATTTCTCCTCATATCTCGGGCTAGAAATAAGATAGAGAAACAAAATGACCCAATGACGCTATTAATACTAAAATATTTTAAAATATGATTCCATCGCGATCCCAACTTGACATTTGGTACAGATGTGGGAGGAGCAGAGCAGACACACGAGGAGCAGAGGAGACACACAAGGAGCAGAGGAGACACACGAGGAGCAGAGCAGACACACGAGGAGCAGAGCAGACACACGAGGAGCAGAGCAGGCACACGAGGAGCAGAGCAGGCACACGAGGAGCAGAGCAGGCACACGAGGAGCAGAGAAGACACACGAGGAGCAGGGCAGACACACGAGGAGCAGAGCAGACACACGAGGAGCAGAGCAGACACACGAGGAGCAGAGCAGGCACACGAGGAGCAGAGCAGGCACACGAGGAGCGGAGCAGGCACACGAGGAGCGGAGCAGGCACACGAGGAGCAGAGCAGACACACGAGGAGCAGAGCAGACACACGAGGAGCAGAGCAGACACACGAGGAGCAGAGCAGGCACACGAGGAGCAGAGCAGGCACACGAGGAGCAGAGCAGGCACACGAGGAGCAGGGCAGACACACGAGGAGCAGAGCAGACACACGAGGAGCAGAGCAGACACACGAGGAGCAGAGCAGGCACACGAGGAGCAGAGCAGGCACACGAGGAGCAGGCACACGAGGAGCAGAGCAGACACACGAGGAGCAGAGCAGACACACGAGGAGCAGAGCAGACACACGAGGAGCAGAGCAGACACACGAGGAGCAGAGCAGGCACACGAGGAGCGGAGCAGGCACACGAGGAGCGGAGCAGGCACACGAGGAGCGGAGCAGGCACACGAGGAGCAGACACACGAGGAGCAGAGCAGACACACGAGGAGCAGAGCAGACACACGAGGAGCAGAGCAGACACACGAGGAGCAGAGCAGGCACACGAGGAGCAGAGCAGACACACGAGGAGCAGAGCAGGCACACGAGGAGCGGAGCAGGCACACGAGGAGCGGAGCAGGCACACGAGGAGCGGAGCAGGCACACGAGGAGCAGGGCAGACACAGGAGGAGCGGAGCAGACACAGGAGGAGCGGAGCAGACACAGGAGGAGCGGAGCAGACACAGGAGGAGCAGACACAGGAGGAGCAGACACAGGAGGAGCAGACACACGAGGAGCAGAGCAGACACACGAGGAGCAGAGCAGACACACGAGGAGCAGAGCAGACACACGAGGAGCAGAGCAGGCACACGAGGAGCAGGCACACGAGGAGCAGGCACACGAGGAGCAGACACACGAGGAGCAGAGCAGACACACGAGGAGCAGAGCAGACACACGAGGAGCAGAGCAGACACACGAGGAGCAGAGCAGACACACGAGGAGCGGAGCAGGCACACGAGGAGCGGAGCAGGCACACGAGGAGCGGAGCAGGCACACGAGGAGCAGACACACGAGGAGCAGAGCAGACACACGAGGAGCAGAGCAGGCACACGAGGAGCAGAGCAGACACACGAGGAGCAGAGCAGGCACACGAGGAGCAGACACACGAGGAGCAGAGCAGACACACGAGGAGCAGAGCAGGCACACGAGGAGCGGAGCAGGCACACGAGGAGCGGAGCAGGCACACGAGGAGCGGAGCAGGCACACGAGGAGCAGGGCAGACACAGGAGGAGCGGAGCAGACACAGGAGGAGCGGAGCAGACACAGGAGGAGCGGAGCAGACACAGGAGGAGCAGACACACGAGGAGCAGAGCAGACACACGAGGAGCAGACACACGAGGAGCAGAGCAGACACGAGGAGCAGAGCAGGCACACGAGGAGCAGACACACGAGGAGCAAGGCAGACACGAGGAGCAGAGCAGGCACACGAGGAGCGGAGCAGGCACACGAGGAGCGGAGCAGGCACACGAGGAGCAGGGCAGACACAGGAGGAGCGGAGCAGACACAGGAGGAGCGGAGCAGGCACACGAGGAGCGGAGCAGACACAGGAGGAGCAGACACACGAGGAGCAGAGCAGACACACGAGGAGCAGAGCAGACACACGAGGAGCAGAGCAGGCACACGAGGAGCAGAGCAGGCACACGAGGAGCAGGCACACGAGGAGCAGACACACGAGGAGCAGACACACGAGGAGCAGAGCAGACACACGAGGAGCAGAGCAGGCACACGAGGAGCAGAGCAGGCACACGAGGAGCAGAGCAGGCACACGAGGAGCAGACACAGGAGGAGCGGAGCAGACACAGGAGGAGCGGAGCAGACACAGGAGGAGCGGAGCAGACACACGAGGAGCGGAGCAGGCACACGAGGAGCGGAGCAGGCACACGAGGAGCAGGGCAGACACAGGAGGAGCAGGGCAGACACAGGAGGAGCGGAGCAGACACAGGAGGAGCGGAGCAGACACAGGAGGAGCAGACACACGAGGAGCAGAGCAGACACACAGAGGAGCAGAGCAGACACACGAGGAGCAGAGCAGACACACGAGGAGCAGAGCAGGCACACGAGGAGCAGAGCAGGCACACGAGGAGCAGAGCAGACACACGAGGAGCAGAGCAGACACACGAGGAGCAGAGCAGGCACACAGAGGAGCAGAGCAGGCACACGAGGAGCAGACACAGGAGGAGCGGAGCAGACACAGGAGGAGCGGAGCAGACACACGAAGAGCACAGCAGACACACGAGGAGCGGAGCAGGCACACGAGGAGCGGAGCAGGCACACGAGGAGCGGAGCAGGCACACGAGGAGCAGGGCAGACACAGGAGGAGCGGAGCAGACACAGGAGGAGCGGAGCAGATACAGGAGGAGCACAGCAGACACACGAGGAGCAGACACACGAGGAGCAGACACACGAGGAGCAGAGCAGACACACGAGGAGCAGAGCAGACACACGAGGAGCAGAGCAGGCACACGAGGAGCAGAGCAGGCACACGAGGAGCAGACACAGGAGGAGCGGAGCAGACACAGGAGGAGCGGAGCAGACACACGAGGAGCACAGCAGACACACGAGGAGCAGAGCAGGCACACGAGGAGCAGAGCAGGCACACGAGGAGCAGAGCAGACACACGAGGAGCAGAGCAGACACACGAGGAGCAGAGCAGATACAGGAGAAGCAGAGCAGGCAAACGAGGAGCAGAGCAGATACAGGAGAAGCAGAGCAGACACACGAGGAGCAGAGCAGACACATGAGGAGCAGAGCAGACACACGAGGAGCAGAGCAGGCACACGAGGAGCAGTGCAGACACATGAGGAGCAGAGAAGACACACGAGGAGCAGAGCAGACACACGAGGAGCAGAGCAGACACACGAGGAGCAGAGCAGACACACGAGGAGCACAGCAGACACACGAAGAGCACAGCAGACACACGAGGAGCACAGCAGACACACGAGGAGCACAGCAGACTCAGGGGCAGTTTTTGAAATATTTAAATTATGCCGATTTTTCGGAAATGCGTTTTAAAATTTTGCGCTTGCGATCACATGGGTAAAATATTAACAAAAATCCTTGTGTGACAGATCTGGGGAAAGCCTGGACAGTTCTGAGTAGAATGGGGTGTATTTTGTTTCTCTGTCTTATTTCTAGCCTGAGATATGAGGAGAAATGTAAAGCCAGACCAGGCCAAAATTTGCACTTTTTTAAAACTTTAAAAATCTATAAAAATTAACTGATGAAGAAAAAAATTCAAAACTTGTAATTAACTAAAGTTGTGCTTCATATAGAAAAAAAATAACAAAAATCTGAAGACGTCAGGGAAAAAAATATGGAGCACAGAGCGGGGGGGGAGGACTGAGGACGAAGCGGCGGGGTGGGGGAGACCAGAGCAGCACAGGCAGGGGGAGGAAGGAGGATGGAGTGGCGGGGGGAGGAGACCAGAGCAGCACAGGCAGGGGGAGGAAGGAGGATGGAGTGGCGGGGGGGAGGAGGATAAAGAAAGGAGGAGGAAGCAGTGGGGTGGGGGAGGATGGAGCGGCACAGGAAGGGGGAGGACAGAGCAGCAGGGGGATGACGGAGCACAGAGTGGCGGGGGAGGAGGACAGTGGACGTAGTGGTGGGGTGGGGGAGGATGAAGTGGTGGAGAGGAGGAGGACAAAGGAAGGAAGAGGAAGCGGTGGAGGAGGATGGAGCAGCACAGGCAGGGGGAGAACGGAGTATGGAGTGGCGGAGAGGAGGAGGACAAAGGAAGGGGAGGATGAAGCGGCAGGGGGAGGCCGGAGCACAGACCTGTGGGGGAGAGGAGGATGGAGGACGAAGTGGTGGGGTTGGGGATGCCGGAGCAACACAGGCAGGGGGAAGATGGTGCGGCAGGGGGAGGACGGAGCACAAAGCGGCAGGGGAGAGGAGGATGGAGGACAAAGCGAAGGGGTGGGGGAGGCAGGGGGAGGACGGAGGATGGAGTGTCGGAGGGGAGGCGGACAAAGGAAGAAAGAGGAAGCGGTGGGGTGGGGAGGACGGAGGGGCAGGGGGAGGATGGAGCACAGAGCGGCGGGGGGGAGGAGGCGGACGGAGGACAAAGCGGTGGGGTGGGGGAGGACAGAGCAGCACAGGCAGGGGGAGGATGGAGTGGTGAAGGGGAGGAGGACAAAGGAAGGAGGAGGAAGCGGTGGAGGAGGATGGAACGGCACAGGCAGGGGGAGGATGGAGCATAGAGCAGTGGAAGGAGGAGGATGGAGCACTGTACGGCAGCTCAGTGGTTAGCAGAGTATACAGGGGCTCAGTGGTTAGCACTGTATACGGTGGCTCAGTGGTTAGCACTGTATATGGTGGCTCAGTGGTTAGCACTGTATACGGTGGCTCAGTGGTTAGCACTGTATACGGTGGCTCAGTGGTTAGCACTGTATATGGTGGCTCAGTGGTTAGCGCTGTATATGGTGGCTCAGTGGTTAGCACTGTATATGGTGGCTCAGTGGTTAGCACTGTATGGTGGCTCAGTGGTTAGCACTGTATATGGTGGATCAGTGGTTAGCACTGTATATGGTGGCTCAGTGGTTAGCACTGTATATGGTGGCTCAGTGGTTAGCACTGTATATGGAGGCTCAGTTGTTAGCACTGTATATGGTAGCTCAGTGGTTAGCACTGTATACGGTGGCTCAGTGGTTAGCACTGTATATGGTGGCTCAGTGGTTAGCAATGTCTGTGGTTAGCGCTGTATATGGTGGCTCAGTGGTTAGCACTGTATATGGTGGCTCAGTGGTTAGCACTGTATACGGTGGCTCAGTGGTTAGCACTGTATACGGTGGCTCAGTGGTTAGCACTGTATATGGTGGCTCAGTGGTTAGCACTGTATATGGTGGCTCAGTGGTTAGCACTGTATATGGTGGCTCAGTGGTTAGCATTGTATATGGTGGCTCAGTGGTTAGCACTGTATGGTGGCTCAGTGGTTAGCATTGTATATGGTGGCTCAGTGGTTAGCACTGTATATGGTGTCTCAGTGGTTAGCATTGTATATGGTGGCTCAGTGGTTAGCACTGTATACGGTGGCTCAGTGGTTAGCACTGTATATGGAGGCTCAGTGGTTAGCACTGTATGGTGGCTCAGTGGTTAGCACTGTATGGTGGCTCAGTGGTTAGCACTGTATATGGTGGCTCAGTGGTTAGCACTGTATATGGTGGCTCAGTGGTTAGCACTGTATATGGTGGCTCAGTGGTTAGCACTGTATATGGTGACTCAGTGGTTAGCACTGTATATGGTGGCTCAGCGGTTAGCACTGTACACGGTGGCTCAGTGGTTAGCACTGTATTGTGGCTCAGTGGTTAGCACTGTATATGGTGGCTCAGTGGTTAGCACTGTATATGGTAGCTCAGTGGTTAGCACTGTATATGGTGGCTCAGTGGTTAGCACTGTATAGGTGGCTCAGTGGTTAGCACTGTATATGGTGGCTCAGTGTTAGCACTGTATAGGTGGCTCAGTGGTTAGCACTGTATAGGTGGCTCAGTGGTTAGCATGTATAGGTGGCTCAGTGGTTAGCACTGTATATGGTGCTCAGTGGTTAGCACTGTATATGGTGGCTCGTGGTTAGCACTGTATATGGTGGCTCAGTGGTTAGCACTGTATAGGTGGCTCAGTGGTTAGCACTGTATACGGTGGCTCAGTGGTTAGCACTGTATATGGTGGCTCAGTGGTTAGCACTGTATAGGTGGCTCAGTGTTAGCACTGTATAGGTGGCTCAGTGGTTAGTAGCACTGTATATGGTGGCTCAGTGGTAGCACTGTATATGGGGCTCAGTGGTTAGCACTGTATACGGTGGCTCAGTGGTTAGCACTTTTATATGGTGGCTCAGTGGTTAGCACTGTATACGGTGGCTCAGTGGTTAGCACTGTATATGGTGGCTCAGTGGTAGCACTGTGTGGTGGCTCAGTGGTTAGCACTGTATAGGTGGCTCAGTGGTTAGCACTGTATATGGTGCTCAGTGGTTAGCACTGTATATGGTGGCTCAGTAGTTAGCACTGTATATGGTGGCTCAGTGGTTAGCACTGTATACAGTGCTCAGTGGTTAGCACTGTATATGGTGGCTCAGTGGTAGCACTGTACACGGTGGCTCAGTGGTTAGCACTGTATATGTGGCTCAGTGGTTAGCACTGTATTGTGGCTCAGTGGTTAGCCTGTATATGGTGGCTCAGTGGTTAGCATGTATATGGTGGCTCAGTGGTTAGCACTGTATATGGTGGCTCATGGTTAGCATTGTAGGTGCTCAGTGTTAGCACTGTTATGATGGCTCAGTGGTTAGCACTGTATATGGTGGCTCAGTGGTTAGCACTGTATACGGGCTCAGTGGTTAGCATTGTATGGTGGCTCAGTGGTTAGCACTGTATATGGTGGCTCAGTGGTTAGCACTGTAATGTGGCTCAGTGGTTAGCACTGTATATGTGGCTCAGTGGTTAGCACTGTATATGTGGCTCAGTGGTTAGCATTGTATATGTGCTCAGTGTTAGCACTGTATATGGTGGCTCAGTGGTTAGCACTGTATACGTGGCTCAGTGTTAGCACTGTATATGGTGGCTCAGTGATTAGCACTGTATATGGTGGCTCAGTGGTTACACTGTATATGGTGTTCAGTGGTTAGCACTGTATATGGTGGCTCAGTGGTTAGCACTGTATATGGTGGCTCAGTGTTAGCACTGTATATGGTGGCTCAGTGGTTAGCACTGTATATGGTGGCTCAGTGGTTAGCACTGTATATGTGGCTCAGTGGTTAGCACTGTATATGGTGCTCAGTGGTTAGCACTGTATATGTGGCTCAGTGGTTAGCACTGTATACGGTGGCTCAGTGTTACACTGTATACGGTGGCTCAGTGGTTAGCACTGTATACGTGGCTCAGTGGTTAGCACTGTATACGGTGGCTCAGTGGTTAGCACTGTATACGGTGGCTCAGTGATTACACTGTATACGGTGGCTCAGTGGTTAGCACTGTATACGGTGGCTCAGTGGTTAGCACGTATACGGTGGCTCAGTGGTTAGCACTGTATATGGTGGCTCAGTGTTAGCACTGTATATGGTGGCTCAGTGGTTAGCACTGTATATGGTGGCTCAGTGGTTAGCACTGTATGGTGCTCAGTGGTTAGCACTGTATATGGTGGCTCAGTGTTAGCACTGTATATGGTGGCTCAGTGGTTAGCACTGTATGGGGCTCAGTGGTTAGCACTGTATGGTGGCTCAGTGGTTAGCACTGTATACTAGGCTCAGTGGTTAGCACCTATATCGTGGCTCAGTGGTTAGCACTGTATATGGTGGTTCAGTGGTTAGCACTGTATAGGTGGCTCAGTGTACATAATGGTGGTCAGTAGCACTGTATATGGTGGCTCAGTGGTTAGCACTGTATATGGTGGCTCAGTGGTTAGCACTGTATATGGTGGCTCAGTGGTTAGCACTGTATAGGTGGCTCAGTGGTTAGCACTGTATATGGTGGCTCAGTGGTTAGCACTGTATAGGTGGCTCAGTGGTTAGCACTGTATATGGTGGTCAGTGGTTAGCACTGTATAGGTGGCTCAGTGGTTAGCACTGTATATGGTGGTCAGTGGTTAGCACTGTATATGTGTGTCAGGGGTCATGTAGCACTGTATATGGTGGCTCAGTGGTTAGCACTGTATATGGTGGCTCAGTGGTTAGCACTGTATATGGTGGCTCAGTGGTTAGCACTGTATATGGTGCTCAGTGGTTAGCACTGTATATGGTGGCTCAGTGGTTAGCACTGTATGGGTGGCTCAGTGGTTAGCACTGTATATGGTGGCTCCAGTGGTTAGCACTGTATAGGTGGCTCAGTGGTTAGCACTGTATAGGTGGCTCAGTGGTTAGCACTGTATATGGTGGCTCAGTGGTTAGCACTGTATATGGTGGCTCAGTGGTTAGCACTGTATATGGTGGCTCAGTGGTTAGCACTGTATATGTGTGGTCAGTGGTTAGCACTGTATATGGTGGCTCAGTGGTTAGCACTGTATATGGTGTGGCTCAGTGGTTAGCACTGTATATGGTGGCTCAGTGGTTAGCACTGTATATGGTGGCTCAGTGGTTAGCACTGTATTGTGGCTCAGTGGTTAGCACTGTATGGTGGCTCAGTGGTAGAGTAACATGGGCTCAGTGGTTAGCACTGTATAGGTTGCTCAGTGGTTAGCACTGTATACGGTGGCTCAGTGGTTAGCACTTATAGGTGGCTCAGTGGTTAGCACTGTATATGGTGGCTCAGTGGTTAGCACTGTATATGGTGGCTCAGTGGTTAGCACTGTATATGGTGGCTCAGTGGTTAGCACTGTATATGGTGGCTCAGTGGTTAGCACTGTATATGGTGGCTCAGTGGTTAGCACTGTATATGGTGGCTCAGTGGTTAGCACTGTATATGGTGGCTCAGTGGTTAGCACTGTATATGGTGGCTCAGTGGTTAGCACTGTATATGGTGGCTCAGTGGTTAGCACTGTATATGTGGCTCAGTGTGTTAGCACTGTATATGGTGGCTCAGTGGTTAGCACTGTATATGGTGGCTCAGTGGTTAGCACTGTATTGGTGGCTCAGTGGTTAGCACTGTATGGTGTGGCTACAGTTGGTTAGGCACTGTATATGGTGGCTCAGTGGTTAGCACTGTTATATGGTGGCTCAGTGGTTAGCACTGTATATGGTGGCTCAGTGGTTAGCACTGTATATGGTGGCTCAGTGGTTAGCACTGTATATGGTGGCTCAGTGGTTAGCACTGTATATGTGGCTCAGTGGTTAGCACTGTATATGGTGGCTCAGTGGTTAGCACTGTATGGTGGCTCAGTGGTTAGCACTGTATATGGTGGCTCAGTGGTTAGCACTGTATATGGTGGCTCAGTGGTTAGCACTGTTACGGTGGCTCAGTGTTAGCACTGTATGGTGCTCAGTGGTTAGCACTGTATATGGTGGCTCAGTGGTTAGCACTGTATATGGTGGCTCAGTGGTTAGCACTGTATATGGTGGCTCAGTGGTTAGCACTGTATATGGTGGCTCAGTGGTTAGCACTGTATATGGTGGCTCAGTGGTTAGCACTGTATGGTGGCTCAGTGGTTAGCACTGTTATGGTGGCTCAGTGGTTAGCACTGTATATGGTGGCTCAGTGGTTAGCACTGTATATGGTGGCTCAGTGGTTAGCACTGTTATGGTGGCTCAGTGGTTAGCACTGTATGGTGGCTCAGTGGTTAGCACTGTATATGGTGGCTCAGTGGTTAGCACTGTTATGGTGGCTCAGTGGTTAGCACTGTATATGGTGGCTCAGTGGTTAGCCTGTATGGTGGCTCAGTGGTTAGCACTTATATGGTGGCTCAGTGGTTAGCACTGTATACGGTGGCTCAGTGGTTAGCACTGTATATGGTGGCTCTGTGGTTAGCACTGTATATGGTGGCTCAGTGGTTAGCACTGTATAGGTGGCTCATGGTTAGCATGTATATGGTGGCTCAGTGGTTAGCACTGTATAGGTGGTCAGTGGTTAGCACTGTATATGGTGGCTCAGTGGTTAGCACTGTATATGGTGGCTCAGTGGTTAGCACTGTATATGGTGGTCAGTGGTTAGCACTGTATGACGTGTGCTGACGTGTTAGGTTAGCACTGTATAGGTGATCAGTGGTTAGCACTGTATATGGTGGCTCAGTGGTTAGCACTGTATGGTGGCTCAGTGGTTACACTGTGGTGCTCAGTGTTAGCACTGTATATGGTGGCTCAGTGGTTAGCACTGTATACGGTGGCTCAGTGGTTAGCACTGTATACGGTGGCTCAGTGGTTAGCACTGTATATGTGGCTCAGTGGTTAGCACTGTATATGGTGGCTCAGTGGTTAGCACTGTATAGGTGGCTCAGTGGTTAGCACTGTATATGGTGGCTCAGTGGTTAGCACTGTATATGGTGGCTCAGTGGTTAGCACTGTATGGTGGCTCAGTGTTAGCACTGTATATGGTGGCTCAGTGGTTAGCACTGTATATGTGGCTCAGTGGTTAGCACTGTATATGGTGCTCAGTGGTTAGCACTGTATATGGTGGCTCAGTGGTTAGCACTGTATATGGTGGCTCAGTGGTTAGCACTGTATATGGTGGCTCAGTGGTTAGCACTGTATAGGTGGCTCAGTGGTTAGCACTGTATATGGGTCAGTGGTTAGCACGTAATGGCTCATGGTTAGCACTGTATATGGTGGCTCAGGGGTAGCAGTTAGGGCTCAGTGTTAGCACTGTAGGTGGCTCAGTGGTTAGCACTGTTATGGTGGCTCAGTGGTTAGCATGTATACGGGGCTCAGTGGTTAGCACTGTATATGGTGGCTCAGTGGTGAGCAGATATGGTGGCCAGTGGTTAGCCTGTATTGTGGCTCAGTGGTGCACGATGGTGGCTCAGTGGTAGACTGTATGGTGGCTCATGGTTAGCACTGTATATGGTGCTCGTGGTTAGCATGTATAGTGGGCAGTGGTGCACTGTATATGGTGGTCAGTGGTTGAGTTGGTGGCTCAGTGTCATGTATAGGTGGTCAGGGTTAGCACTGTATATGGTGGTCAGTGGTTAGCACTGTTATGGGGCTCAGTGGTTAGCACTGTATGGTGGCTCATGGTAGCACTGTATATGGTGGCTCAGTGGTTAGCCGTATACGGTGGCAGTGGTTAGCACTGTATAGGTGGTCAGTGGTTAGCACTGTATGGGGCTCAGTGGTTAGCACTGTATGGTGGCTCAGGGTAGCATGTGTATGGTGGCTCAGTGGTTAGCACTGTATATGGGGGCTCAGTGGTTAGCACTGTATAGGTGGCTCAGTGGTTAGCATGTATAGGTGGCTCAGTGGTTAGCACTGTTAGGTGGTCAGTGGTTAGCATGTATGGTGCTCAGTGGTTAGCACTGTATAGGTGGCTCAGTGGTTGCACTGTAGGGCTAGGTAGAGGTGGCTCAGTGGTTAGCACTGTATATGGTGGTCAGTGGTTAGCACTGTATAGGTGGCTCAGTGGTTAGCACTGTATATGGTGGCTCAGTGGTTAGCACTGTATAGGTGGCTCAGTGGTACACGTAGGTGCTCAGTGGTAGCATGTATATGGGGCTCAGTGGTTAGCACTGTATATGGTGGCTCAGTGGTTAGCACTGTATACGGTGGCTCAGTGGTTAGCACTGTATGGTGGCTCAGTGGTTAGCACTGTATACTGGTGGCTCAGTGGTTAGCACTGTATATGGTGGCTCAGTGGTTAGCACTGTATACGGTGGCTCAGTGGTTAGCACTGTAATGGTGGCTCAGTGGTTAGCACTGTATATGGTGGCCTCAGTGGTTAGCACTGTATATGGTGGCTCAGTGGTTAGCACTGTATATGGTGGCTCAGTGGTTAGCACTGTATATGGTGGCTCAGTGGTTAGCACTGTATATGGTGGCTCAGTGGTTAGCACTGTATATGGTGGCTCAGTGGTTAGCACTGTATATGGTGGCTCAGTGGTTAGCACTGTATATGGTGGCTCAGTGGTTAGCAGAGTATACAGGGGCTCAGTGGTTAGCAGTGAGTGTGGTGGGCAGGTGGCGGGAGGCAGGATGGAGCGAGTGGGGCAGGATGGAGCCGGTGGGGCAGGATGGAGCCAGCGAAGCAGGATGGTGGTGGGGGGGCAGGATGGAGCCGGCGGGGCAGGCTGATGGCCGGGGGGGGCAGGATGGTGGGGAGGGGGCAGGATGGATGCGGGGGGGGGGGGGCAGGATGGCTACGGGGGGGGGGGTCAGGATGGATGCGGGGGGCAGGATGGAGCCGGTGGGGCAGGATGGATGCTGGAGGGGGTCAGGATGTCTGCGGGGGGCAGGATGGAGCCGGCGGGGCAGGATAGTTTGCCGGGGGGGGGGGGAGCAGGATGAAGCTGGCGAGGCAGGATGGATGCGGGGGGGGGGGGGCAGGATATGGATGCGGGAAGGGGGGGGCAGGATGGAGCCGGGGGGGCAGGATGGAGCTGGGGGGGGGGGGGCAGGATGGAGCCGGGGAGGGGGGGGGGGTTAGGATGGAGCCAGAGGAGCAGGATGGTGGGAGAAGGCAGGATGGAGCCGGCGGAGAGTGAGTATCGTTATGGGATTTTTTTTATTGTTATCACCATTGAGGAGCGGGGGGGCAGAGAGGGAGGGGGGTCGCGGGGAGCGAGGGGGGCAGGAAGAGCGGATCGGGGCGGGAGGAGCGGGGGCGCAGGAGGGGCAGGAGGGTGTGGGGCGCAGGAGAGGGTGCCGATGGCGAGAGTGGGGCATTATTAGCTCTGCTCTCGTTAACGGTCGGCCATCTTGGTTAAGTATAGAGCCGGCTTCAGTCAGGATGTGACATCATTGCGATGACATACTGACGGAAGCTGGATTAGGGTTTTATTAGAATAGATGACCAGGTATAGAATGGAGCAGGTGGTTGGATTCATACCTGGCTCAGTGATCTGATCCGAAGAGCGGTCATAAATGGCTGCAAATCCAGATGGAGAATGTCTCCAGTGGGGGCCACAGGGCTCTGTCCTCTGTCCACAGTGCTCTGTCCTCTGTCCACAGGGCTCTGTCCTCTGTCCACAGTGCTCTGTCCTCTGTCCACAGGGCTCTGTCCTCTGTCCACAGGGCTCTGTCCTCTGTCCACAGGGCTCTGTCCTCTGTCCACAGGGCTCTGTCCTCTGTCCACAGGGCTCTGTCCTCTGCCCACAGGCCTCTGTCCTCTGCCCACAGGGCTCTGTCCTCTGCCCACAGGGCTCTGTCCTCTGTCCACAGGGCTCTGTCCTCTGCCCACAGGGCTCTGTCCTCTGCCCACAGGGCTCTGTCCTCTGCCCACAGGCCTCTGTCCTCTGCCCACAGGGCTCTGTCCTCTGCCCACAGGGCTCTGTCCTCTGCCCACAGGGCTCTGTCCACAGGGCTCTGTCCTCTGCCCACAGGCCTCTGTCCTCTGCCCACAGGGCTCTGTCCTCTGCCCACAGGGCTCTGTCCTCTGTCCACAGGGCTCTGTCCTCTGTCCACAGGGCTCTGTCCTCTGTCCACAGGGCTCTGTCCTCTGTCCACAGGGCTCTGTCCTCTGCCCACAGGGCTCTGTCCTCTGCCCACAGGGCTCTGTCCTCTGCCCACAGGGCTCTGTCCTCTGCCCACAGGCCTCTGTCCTCTGCCCACAGGGCTCTGTCCACAGGACTCTGTCCTCTGTCCACAGGGCTCTGTCCTCTGTCCACAGGGCTCTGTCCTCTGTCCACAGGGCTCTGTCCTGTGTCCACAGGGCTCTGTCCTCTGCCCACAGGCCTCTGTCCTCTGCCCACAGGCCTCTGTCCTCTGTCCACAGGGCTCTGTCCTCTGCCCACAGGGCTCTGTCCTCTGCCCACAGGGCTCTGTCCTCTGCCCACAGGGCTCTGTCCTCTGTCCACAGGGCTGTGTCCTCTGTCCACAGGGCTCTGTCCTCTGCCCACAGGCCTCTGTCCTCTGTCCACAGGGCTCTGTCCTGTGTCCACAGGGCTCTGTCCTCTGCCCACAGGGCTCTGTCCTGTGTCCACAGGGCTCTGTCCTCTGCCCACAGGGCTCTGTCCTCTGCCCACAGGGCTCTGTCCTCTGCCCACAGGCCTCTGTCCTCTGTCCACAGGGCTCTGTCCTGTGTCCACAGGGCTCTGTCCTCTGCCCACAGGGCTCTGTCCTGTGTCCACAGGGCTCTGTCCTGTGTCCACAGGGCTCTGTCCTCTGCCCACAGGGCTCTGTCCTGTGTCCACAGGCCTCTGTCCTCTGCCCACAGGGCTCTGTCCGGGGCCCAGTGTTGTGGAAAATCTTTCTCAATGATTTAGATGAAGGACTTGAGGGTAAACATTACATCTGCTGATGACACAAAGCTCGGAGGGATAATAGCTAATACTAGAGAAGAGAGAGGAGTCACAAAGATCTAAGCACTGGAGCAGTGGAAGCACCTGATAGAATGGACTATAATGGGGTGACTGCTGGGATCTGATATACGGGAGGACTCTGGGTGATGATGATATTATATGTCAGGTCCTGCCAGGTGTCTGGAATCTTCAATCGTTCTCTTCATGGAGGATTGGGATTATCTGGAAGGACACAATGATTTATACAAGGAGCTCAGGATGAAGAACAGCCCTCCGTGTATGAAGAAGGCTGCACAGATATTAACTCTCGCACTAGAGATTATTGACGTGATCACTGGAGAGGTGAGTGTCTCACATGATCCTAATCTCTATTATAAAACATGTAGATAATAGAAAAGATTATTACAATGTGTCTATTGATCTGTCACCATCCACAGGAGCACACAGTAGTGAAGAAGACGAGCGGTGAGTGCCAGAGCCCCATCACAAGCCCCCCGCACTCCCTGATACATGAGAAGATCCTAGAACTCACCGACAAGATCACCGAGCTCCTGACCGAAGAGGTGAGATTATACAGTGTACACTGGAGGAGAGGAGACTGCTGGGAGATTATACAGTGTACACTGGAGGAGAGGAGACTGCTGGGAGATTATACAGTGTACACTGGAGAAGAGGAGACTGCTGGGAGATTATACAGTGTACACTGGAGGAGAGGAGACTGCTGGAGATTATACAGTGTACACTGGAGGAGAGGAGACTGCTGGGAGATTATACAGTGTACACTGGAGAAGAGGAGACTGCTGGGAGATTATACAGTGTATACTGGAGAAGAGGAGACTGCTGGGAGATTATACAGTGTACACTGGAGGAGAGGAGACTGCTGGGAGATTATACAGTGTACACTGGAGGAGAGGAGACTGCTGGGAGATTATACAGTGTACACTGGAGGAGAGGAGACTGCTGGGAGATTATACAGTGTACACTGGAGGAGAGGAGACTGCTGGGACATTATACAGTGTACACTGGAGGAGAGGAGACTGCTGGGAGATTATACAGTGTACACTGGAGGAGAGGAGACTGCTGGGAGATTATACAGTGTACACTGGAGGAGAGGAGACTGCTGGGAGATTATACAGTGTACACTGGAGGAGAGGAGACTGCTGGGAGATTATACAGTGTACACTGGAGGAGAGGAGACTGCTGGGAGATTATACAGTGTACACTGGAGGAGAGGAGACTGCTGGGAGATTATACAGTGTACACTGGAGGAGAGGAGACTGCTGGGAGATTATACAGTGTACACTGGAGGAGAGGAGACTGCTGGGAGATTATACAGTGTACACTGGAGGAGAGGAGACTGCTGGGAGATTATACAGTGTACACTGGAGGAGAGGAGACTGCTGGGAGATTATACAGTGTACACTGGAGGAGAGGAGACTGCTGGGAATTATACAGTGTACACTGGAGGAGAGGAGACTGCTGGGAGATTATACAGTGTACACTGGAGGAGAGGAGACTGCTGGGAGATTATACAGTGTACACTGGAGGAGAGGAGACTGCTGGGAGATTATACAGTGTACACTGGAGGAGAGGAGACTGCTGGGAGATTATACAGTGTACACTGGAGGAGAGGAGACTGCTGGGAGATTATACAGTGTACACTGGAGGAGAGGAGACTGCTGGGAGATTATACAGTGTACACTGGAGGAGAGGAGACTGCTGGGAGATTATACAGTGTACACTGGAGGAGAGGAGACTGCTGGGAGATTATACAGTGTACACTGGAGGAGAGGAGACTGCTGGGAGATTATACAGTGTACACTGGAGGAGAGGAGACTGCTGAGAGATTATACAGTGTACACTGGAGGAGAGGAGACTGCTGGGGATTATACAGTGTACACTGGAGGAGAGGAGACTGCTGGGAGATTATACAGTGTACACTGGAGGAGAGGAGACTGCTGGGAGATTATACAGTGTACACTGGAGGAGAGGAGACTGCTGGGAGATTATACAGTGTACACTGGAGGAGAGGAGACTGCTGGGAGAATATACAGTGTACACTGGAGGAGAGGACACTGCTGGGACATTATACAGTGTACACTGGAGGAGAGGAGACTGCTGGGGGATTATACAGGGTACACTGGAGGAGAGGAGACTGCTGGGGGATTATACAGGGTACACTGGAGGAGAGGAGACTGCTGGGAGATTATACAGTGTACACTGGAGGAGAGGAGACTGCTGGGACATTATACAGTGTACACTGGAGGAGAGGAGACTGCTGGGGGATTATACAGGGTACACTGGAGGAGAGGAGACTGCTGGGACATTATACAGTGTACACTGGAGGAGAGGAGACTGCTGGGAGATTATACAGTGTACACTGGAGGAGAGGAGACTGCTGGGAGATTATACAGTGTACACTGGAGGAGAGGAGACTGCTGGGAGATTATACAGTGTATACTGGAGGAGAGGAGACTGCTGGGAGATTATACAGTGTACACTGGAGGAGAGGAGACTGCTGGGAGATTATACAGTGTACACTGGAGGAGAGGAGACTGCTGGGAGATTATACAGTGTACACTGGAGGAGAGGAGACTGCTGGGAGATTATACAGTGTACACTGGAGGAGAGGAGACTGCTGGGAGATTATACAGTGTATACTGGAGGAGAGGAGACTGCTGGGAGATTATACAGTGTACACTGGAGGAGAGGAGACTGCTGGGAGATTATACAGTGTGCACTGGAGGAGAGGTGACTGCTGGGAGATTATACAGTGTACACTGGAGGAGAGGAGACTGCTGGGGGATTATACAGTGTACACTGGAAGAGAGGAGACTGCTGGGAGATTATGCAGTGTACACTGGAGGAGAGGAGACTGCTGGGAGATTATACAGTGTATACTGGAGGAGAGGAGACTGCTGGGAGATTATGCAGTGTACACTGGAGGAGAGGAGACTGCTGGGAGATTATACAGTGTGCACTGGAGGAGAGGAGACTGCTGGGAGATTATACGTGTACACTGGAGGAGAGGAGACTGCTCGGAGATTATACAGTGTACCTGGAGGACAGGAGACTGCTGGAGATTATACAGTGTACACTGGAGGAGAGGAGACTGCTGGGAGATTATACAGTGTACACTGGAGGAGAGGAGACTGCTGGGAGATTATACAGTGTATACTGGAGGAAGGAGACTGCTGGGACATTATACAGTGTACACTGGAGGACAGGAGACTGCTGGGAGATTATATAGTGTACACTGGAGGACAGGAGACTGCTGGAGATTATACAGTGTACACTGGAGGAGAGGAGACTGCTGGGAGATTATACAGTGTACACTGGAGGAGAGGAGACTGCTGGGAGATTATACAGTGTACAGTGGAGGGGAGGAGACTGCTGGGAGATTATACAGGGTTCACTATGGAGGAGGGATACTGCTGGGATGATTATAACAGGGTACACTGGAGGATTCTGGCTGATGTCGTCTTTTTGTTTGTTGTCAGGTTCCTCTCAGGTCGTCAGACTTTGCTGTCTATTTCTCCATGGAGGAGTGGGAATTATATCTGGGAAGACAGAAGGAATCAGTAATAAGAACGTCATGATTGGAAAGCTGCCAGTATCCTACACTGAGGGGTAAGGACCTGCTCAGTGGAGCCTTATAATACCCTTACCACCCATGTTGTTTCTCCATTTACATCTGGTTCTAGCTTCTGTTCACCGTTTACTTAATCTGCGTCTATTAGCTCCGTTTACTCGATAAGTGAGAGAGAATGCTTGTTTCTAGCGTTTACCAGGCTGGTTACAGTAGATTAGATGGTTTAGCAGTGTTTTAGGTTAAGGTCATGTGAATTTCCAGTTAAAGCCTGTCTAGCTGATATATGGCATACACTCTGCTGCACACTGGGTCTGCCCTGGGTGTCGTATGTAGTCATCCATTCAGATAACGCTGACCAAATCAAAGTGTGAGTAGTTTGAGAACTCCTCCAGGTGTGGCAGTGGAGACCCGGAGGTGCAGGAACTCATCTGTGGGACCAGACTTGAGTGATGGCATATTTACCTTCACATCACTTTTATTCTGTTGATCCCACCTTTATTGTGGAAGGGGAATATTTTGATTTTCTGGCTGATGCTCCAGACAGTATTACACAGTGTCACGCCAGAGCGAGGGACCGCTCGTCATGAGACACAACAGGAGGGGTAAACCAGAGAAGATGTAAAGGAAGGCTCGATGATGTGGAGAGGGTTCACCACTGAACTCACCTGTGGCAAATCCCTGAGCTCCATAGCACCACTAGTCGGGTCCCCATGTGCGACCACATTATTAGACCCTGGCTAACGCTGCACTAGTCTTGTCTAGTGACAGGCCAGCAAGACCAAAAAAGGGAAAAAGTAGTCTCCCTAGTCCCACCTTGGCTTGATTAAGTAGGACCTGCGTTTCAAAAGTGAAGTAGACCAAAAATCCTCCAAAACGAGATATCATGCAGCGAACCAAAGAAATTTAGGACAAGTGAGAAACAAAGTAATTTATATCAGTCAGTCTGGAAAAAGGTTATAAAACCATTTCTAAAGCTTTATGTCTCCAGTGAACCACAGTGAGAGCCATTATCCACAAATGGCGAAAACATGGTCAGTGGTGAACCTTCCCAGGAGTGGCCGACCACCAAAATTACCCCAAGAGCCAAGTGAGAACTCATCCAAGAGGTCACAAAAGACCCCACAACAACATCCAAAGATCTGCAGGCCTCACTTGTCTCAGAGTCAACTTCATGACTCCCATAAGAAGAGGAGCCTGGGCAAGAATGGGCCGTAGGCCAGAGATCAGATGGATCCTCGAGATGCATAAAAATAATGCTTGTCTCTTTAGTGCAAAAAATTCTGCTGTGTTCCCCAAATACGTTTGGGGAGCAATATTGGGATGAGAGGCAAACACAGGCATCTTATTAGAAAGATGAATGTTACATACATCTGGTTAGAGTACATATCAGGACGAAAACGGAACATCCATGCCAACTGTTCTGTCCTCACTAAATGGGCCGAGGGCTCATGTAGCTATACAGGCAGGTGAATCCGCTGCACCGAGGTCCAATAAGGAGATTGTGGTTGAATCTGTGTTTTTTGAACATAACAGAACATTGGCGCGGTAAAACTGAAAGCAATCAAATACAGACAATTAGTGGAGGGTACAGCAAACATGCATTCTCCACATAGTCACACAATATGCATGAACATTTCTAAACTATTAACTAACCTAGACGCAACTGGATAAGAGAGGCTAATATTAGAGCGGAACACAGATAAAGAAGGTATAGTTACATACCGGCAATGCAATCTTGTGGGAACTGTATACTGAGTGTCTTCTTCCTTCCAGATATAAAGGAAAATGGAGGTCTGAGCTACCAGAATGCATTGCGAGGAGGAGGAGAATTCAGACATAGAAATGGAATTACATAAATAACATTGGCCCTAGAGGGAGCCAAACACTACATATGAGATAAAGCTCATTAAGAATCTACAGCTATACTAATTAATAACATTATGCAAAAACAAACATTTGGAGATGAATTGGGTGTTGGAGACAGAACACCGACAGTAAAATATGATGGAGATAGTGTATGGCCTGGGGCTATTTTGCTGCTTCAGGACCTAGGGAAAACTTGCTATGGAAAATGGAGTCAAGAATTCTGCTGTCACCAAAAAATCCTGAAGGAGAATGTCCAGCCATCTGTACAGTATCCAGCGCTACATCTGCAGTACTCTGAGTACCACATACAGGAGGACTGCCGCTTCCAAAAGCACCAGAAGCATTCCCAGTCAGCTCAATTGTAGAAGAGATTGCTTGGTGTCATTTTCTATTGGGTTTAGACAGGACTCTGGGCTGTGGCCATTTCATTGTTTCATTGTTTCCAGGATCTGCTTTTCCCGTTTTGCTGTGTGACAGGGGACATATGTCCTACATGAACATTGCTGCTGATTAAGGCTGATCACAAGTAATGACCGCGTGTTGTGCTGAAGGTTGTGATCCACACTTGTAATCACTCTGCCATGTAGCTGTATGAGAGGTCCAGCTCCTGCAGCAGAAAACATTCCCCAAACCATCACCCCTCCTCCACCACCTGGCACTGCCTTCTTTACCACCTTGGGTTTAGTCTTTCCCCAGTTTGTCAACAAACATAATGTTTAACTTCAGACTCAAATATATTAAACTTGCTTTCATCACTAATGAACTGTGGCCTCTTCTCCTCTGTCCACACAACCTGCTCCTCTCCAGAGGGGAGTCTAGCCTTTTGGCTCATTTTTCTAATGAGAGGTGTAGTCACTGCAGAGTGTTTTTTCAGTCCAAATGCCTTTAAACATCATGAATCTATAGGACAAGACAGATCCTTGCTCTGTTCAGTGCTGAACTGGCGAGCTATTCCATTTGCAGTGTTGCAATTATTACCCATTAGATTCTCCACAATATCCTATCCTCTCTTGCATTAGTCTATTGAGGGCGACCAGCCTTCTTGTGTGAATTGAAGTGTTTGTATTCTGACTCTTCAAGGCAGTATGAGTTTCTAAATCCTTAGTCATCAGTCTTAGATAACTGTATGATTGTTCTCATATGCGATGTGTCCTCAGATGTGCCAACTCAGCCACACTGACTTATAGTAAAGACCAGGAGAAACTGAGCTGATTTTTTCTAAAATCTTGTTATTAAGTACAATGCAGAAGGTGGAAAGAGTAATCCAGCAGAACAATACACGTGTGCATCCAAAAATGGCTACATCAAACTGAATACTGGGGAAGAAGGGAGGAGCGAAGACTAACATGATCAACTACCGGAGGGGCATAGGGATAAACCTCTAGGGGCAGGAAATCTGCCTAGCAACAGAGAAAGAAATGCATACCATAGAAAAAATACATTGAGTTGTTCCCGTTCGTGGGACACAACACTCCCCGTCTGAAATCTTCTGATTTCACGATGCGTCTGTATGATGTGAGGAGTCATCGCTGTCCTTTGCCGTTGATAGACCTGAAAAGAGAGAAGAGAAAACCAAAATGTGACAATAAATGCAATAATTCAAGTCCGTACTTGTGGTGGCACCTAGTCCTTAAATACAAAAACTGAAAAAAATGAGTTTGTGTTCAGTGGAAAAAACTCTTCGGATTGAGTAAGTCGCAACATGAAACTCTTCCAACAACCCAATGGTAGCGTTTTAATCCATGGGAAAATGTTCAACGTTCAGTTGTAAGCAGAAGTTCTATGTGCTATCCCGGCTGGGGTATGAGGATGTACGTACCCCCGCCGTGGCAGAGTCCAGCTACAGTGTTCAGTTCATGTGACTCCTGTTCGAAGGAGGCACCAGGTGAATGTACCTGAAACGAATGTCAGAAGGTACGATGGCTGACCTGCCTGACGGTTGTCCAGGGTGATGAAACCTCAGCTTCCGTACTGGCACCGTGGACATATGGCTTTTGCTGCTAGTTGGTCCGAGATCTTTCCCAGACTTTGATTTCTTTGGCCCAGGTTTGTAACTGGCAACAATAGAGCAAGGATTATTGTAGCGCCAACTTGGGAGTGATGGCCACGTGCTGTGGTCAAAATGAAGTATTGTTCTGACTTCTATTTTCTGCTCAGCTAGTTGCAGGTCAATAGGGATGGGATGCCACTGTTCAGGAGTGGCCCTTACTGTTTCTACTGCTAGTGTGGTAGCACAGAGTCTCAGCCTTGGTACAGTGCATGCAGGATTTGAAGTGAGCTTGACTTTGTCCAGGACAAAACTGCAATTTACCTTGTTGCTGGTTTCTGACGTACTCAGGGAGGCTGCTGCAGCTGTAGCCTCCATACATGTATCAGAGGAAACGTTAACTTGTATCCTGATGACAGCTGAAAGAGAACGACGGCGTGGGACTTGGAGTTGCACTAAGGCCTTTAGAGACTTCTTCCACCTTTGTCGTTTCTGAGATGACAACATAGTGTTCCGGACGGTGTTCTGAGTAGCAGGTGTGGTGCTCTAGGGTCCAGTTGCCACAATGCTAAAGCTTGAAAGCAAGGGAAGACACCCACCTGAGGTAAAACACGCACACAACACCTTCCCAACTCCAGGCCAGAAGGGGGAGCTCTAAAGCCCGGGTTCAGGGCAGGTCCCCTATAAATTCTGGTCTGGGGGCAGGGTCAGGCAGCTCAGTTCCTTGGAGGATTGTGGAAGACATCCTAGAGACGGGAGCCGCACTAGGCTCATCCTAGGTGACTGACCAGCCTGTGTGGGTGACTCGCGGTAAGGGTCTGAGGCTGGCTTCACACCACGGTGTGATCCAGTCCGGGGCTGTCGGGTGTGAACCAGACAGCCCCGGACCGGTTTTTGGCCCCATAGTATCCTATGGGGCCGGATGGAGCCGGATGGCAGCTCTCTGCCATCCGGTTTCATCTCTCAGGATGAATCCAGGAGAAATCGGATTATTCTCTCCGGACACAAAAATTATGCTTGCATCATTTTTTTTGTCCGGGGAGAAAAATCTCCCCAATTTGCCGGATCCCGGATTCTCCCTGATTGCCCCGGATTCTCCTGGATCCGGGGCAATCCGGTTCTCCCTGACATGGGAGCCTATGGGGCCGGATTACAACGGTCTGGGTGAATCCGGGAACCGGACACTGTCGGCTGCACGCCTCTATTGTTTCAGGACCGCGGCTAGCATGGTTGCGTTCCTGGTGCGGACGAGAGTGTGTGATTGTGTATGATTTGTGCTCGGGCATCCGCCTGCGTACAAATCATATATTGCAGTGAATGGGAGCGCACGGTCATGAGCAGACCTGTGCAGCACCGTGCGTTCTCATTTATAAACATAGGGGCTGCGGTCAGCTTGCGGATCCCCTCTGCAGGACGCTGCGGAGGGTCCGCAAGTCTGAAGCCAGCCTTACATGTGGGAAATGTTATTTATTAACTCTTTTGTGTCACAGAACTCTCTGGTTTAACAGAATAAAAATTCAAAATTGCGAAATTTTCAACATTTTCGCCAAATTTCCAAATTTTTCACAAATAAACGCAAACATTATCGACCTAAATTTACCACTAACATGAAGCCCAATACGCCACGAAAAAAACAGTCTCAGAATTACTAGGATCCGGTGAAGCTCCAAAGTTATTACCTCATAAAGGGACACTGGTTAGAATTGCAAAAAATGGCCGGGTTCATAAGGTCAAAACAGGCTGGAGGGTGAAGGGGTTAAACTACTGAGAATTTACTCATGTTAGGGTGCTTTCACATCTGCGTTTTTCGTAATTCGCGGCAGATGCGGTGAAAAAACCGCATCTGCCGCGTTTACCGCATAACCGTTCCACTTGCGGCGCGGTTGCGGTTTTTTCTATGCAAAGTATAGGTATACTTGCGGCAGGTGCGGCAAGTGCGGTTTTGCACTTGCGGCAGGTGCGGCCGCGAAAAAAACCGCAGTAAGCCGCGGTTTTTTTCGCGGCCGCACCTGCCGCAAGTGCAAAACCGCACTTGCCGCACCTGCCGCAAGTATACCTATACTTTGCATAGAAAAAAACGCAACCGCGCCGCAAGTGGAACGGTTATGCGGTAAACGCGGCAGATGCGGTTTTTTCACCGCATCTGCCGCGAATTACGAAAAACGCAGATGTGAAAGCACCCTTAGGATATTTTCACATAGGATGACCTTAACATTAAGGAAATTGTGTGTTCTGTAATTTTGATCACCAGTATATACAGTTAGGGCCAGAAATATTTGGACAGTGACACAATTTTCGCGAGTTGGGCTCTGCATGCCACTACATTGGATCTGAAATGAAACCTCTACAACACAATTCAAGTGCAGATTGTAACGTTTAATTTGAAGGGTTGAACAAAAATATCTGATAGAAAATGTAGGAATTGTACACATTTCTTTACAAACACTCCACATTTTAGGAGGTCAAAAGTAATTGGACAAATAAACATAACCCAAACAAAATATTTTTATTTTCAATATTTTGTTGCGAATCCTTTGGAGGCAATCACTGCCTTAAGTCTGGAACCCATGGACATCACCAAACGCTGGGTTTCCTCCTTCTTAATGCTTTGCCAGGCCTTTACAGCCGCAGCCTTCAGGTCTTGCTTGTTTGTGGGTCTTTCCGTCTTAAGTCTGGATTTGAGCACGTGAAATGCATGCTCAATTGGGTTAAGATCTGGTGATTGACTTGGCCATTGCAGAATGTTCCACTTTTTTGCACTCATGAACTCCTGGGTAGCTTTGGCTGTATGCTTGGGGTCATTGTCCATCTGTACTATGAAGCGCCGTCCAATCAACTTTGCAGCATTTGGCTGAATCTGGGCTGAAAGTATATCCCGGTACACTTCAGAATTCATCCGGCTACTCTTGTCTGCTGTTATGTCATCAATAAACACAAGTGACCCAGTGCCATTGAAAGTCATGCATGCCCATGCCATCACGTTGCCTCCACCATGTTTTACAGAGGATGTGGTGTGCCTTGGATCATGTGCCGTTCCCTTTCTTCTCCAAACTTTTTTCTTCCCATCATTCTGGTACAGGTTGATCTTTGTCTCATCTGTCCATAGAATACTTTTCCAGAACTGAGCTGGCTTCTTGAGGTGTTTTTCAGCAAATTTAACTCTGGCCTGTCTATTTTTGGAATTGATGAATGGTTTGCATCTAGATGTGAACCCTTTGTATTTACTGTCATGGAGTCTTCTCTTTACTGTTGACTTAGAGACAGATACACCTACTTCACTGAGAGTGTTCTGGACTTCAGTTGATGTTGTGAACGGGTTCTTCTTCACCAAATAAAAGTATGCGGCGATCATCCACCACTGTTGTCATCCGTGGACGCCCAGGCCTTTTAGAGTTCCCAAGCTCACCAGTCAATTCCTTTTTTCTCAGAATGTACCCAACTGTTGATTTTGCTACTCCAAGCATGTCTGCTATCTCTCTGATGGATTTTTTCTTTTTTTTCAGCCTCAGGATGTTCTGCTTCACCTCAATTGAGAGTTCCTTTGACCGCATGTTGTCTGGTCACAGCAACAGCTTCCAAATGCAAAACCACACACCTGGAATCCACCCCTGACCTTTTAACTACTTCATTGATTACAGGTTAACGAGGGAGACGCCTTCAGAGTTAATTGCAGCCCTTAGAGTCCATTGTCCAATTACTTTTGGTCCCTTGAAAAAGAGGAGGCTATGCATTACAGAGCTATGATTCCTAAACCCTTTCTCCGATTTGGATGTGGAAACTCTCATATTGCAGCTGGGAGTGTGCACTTTCAGCCCATATTATATATATAATTGTATTTCTGAACATGTATTTGTAAACAGCTAAAATAACAAAACTTGTGTCACTGTCCAAATATTTCTGGCCCTAACTGTATATGAAGGTCGTTGATAAAGTCTCTGTCTCATACATGTGTGTATAGATAGGTCATGTACCATTTTTCCTATAGATGAATCCAGGAGGATAAATCCCCCAGAGAGATGCCCGCCTCCTCTCGGTGCCCAGGGCGGCCCACAGGAAAATGTCTCAGAGACTCGTCAGGTAGGTGGCCATATCACCTCACCCACGTATCACCATCAATAAGTCCTCGATCAGATCACGTTTGTCTTGTATCTTTAGGCTGAAGATCTGAGTGATATTAAGGTTGAGGTCCTGGATGATGAAGAGGAGGCTGATGTCCTGTCCGAGCAGCAGTGTAAGGAGAGGAGACGTCATGTGTGTGGAGGTCACCAGGATACTTCTCCCATCATTACATGTAACAGTGTCTTGTTTGTGTAACTGTTTCCTACAGATGGACTGAATGTGATAACTCCTCCGGAGAGACGTCCGTCTCCTCTCTATCCCCAGCTCTATCTGGAGAGTCTCCAGGTAAAGTGATCTGAGCCTACACCTCATCTCTGCTGGGGGCATCTACTGTTAATGTGTCTCCTGTACTTCACTGAATTATTATATATGTGACATCAGGTCGGAGATCTGACTGATATTAAAATGGAGGATGAAGATGAGCAGATGATGGACGATCAGTCGTGTATGAGTGACATGAAGGAGGAGATTCCTGAAGAACAGAGCACAGGTGTGTCATAATGACTATACAGTGGTATCACAGGTAGAGATGAGCGAACTTTTGAACGTTCGGTTCGGTTCACCAAACAACAGGAAGTTCCCCCACTAGCTCAATGAACAGTTTGTCGAATCTCCCAAACCCCATTGGTTTCATTGACTGGCAAAACCAAAGGCATAGAAAACATCTTCAGGGGGGCCAAAACAGCTCAAATTAGGGGCAGACACCAGGAAAAGTGCCATCTATTCCTCATAGTTTTTATCTTGCTGCATTATGGATGCATGGGACAAAGATTGGCCCAGCATTTCAAGCTTCACCATTGATCAGTAACGGAAATGAGTGATAGGTGTAGGCATGGTGCTCAGAGAGCCCTGATAAATTCACAAAGCACACAACAAGGAGACCCCAAGAACAGTCTCCACATTTCAAAAATTTAGGGCCGGACAACAGGAAAGTGGCATCAATTGACCCAGAATAAAAATTATATAATAGTGCAGCCTGCATCCATGGCACAAGGCCTGGAATAGCATTCCCTGGAGGGATATATGGCTAGTCCTGTGTTTGAGACTCCTAACCGAGGCTCCACAGACTCTATTGGAATAGCATTTGACTCTTAAACATTGATCAGAAACAGGGGAATAAGGGACACATGTAGGCCTTTTGGACTGGAGGCCCTCATGCCTCATGCTTCAGCTCCAATATATTTTATGCTGTGTTGCACTTAGGTGCCATAAATATCAGTTTCATGGAATATTACAGGAAGAATTATTCAGATGGGTCACTGAGAGGTGTAGGTATGGTACTCAGAGAGCCCTGCTAAATTCAGGACACAGACAAGGAGACCCAAAGATGTCTCCACATTTTAAAACATTAGGGCCAGACTCCCACCAAAGTGACATCTATTAACCCAAATATAAAAATTGTATAATGGTGCAGCCTACATGCATGGTACAGGATCTAGAACAAAGTCTGACCTAGCATTTGAAGGTTAAACATTCATTGCTAACAGGGAAATTAGTGACACGTGTAGGCATTGTGCTCAGAGAGCCCTGCTAAATTCAGGAAACAGACAAAAAGACGATCCCCAAGAAGAGCATCCACATTTCCAAAAATTAGGGCCAGACTCCACCAAAGTGGCATCAGTTGACCCAGAATAACAACTGTGTAATGGTGAGATCAACACAGCCCACTGAAAAGTAGAGCATCACCTAGTCTGCCCAGTCTACTACTGGGGAGGAAAAGTCCTTGGAGATCCATGCCCTGTTCCTCTTGATGAAAGTTAGGCGGTCTATGCTTTCAAGAGACACCTGGATGCGTTTATCCATCAGGACACACCACCAACAGTGTTGAAGACACGTTCTGAGAGAACGCTGGGCATGACAAAGCCTTCAAGATGTGACCGACAAGCTTAGGTGACGCCTCTATTTTTGAAGCCCAAAATGCAAAAGGGTCCAACCCCCCACCCTCTTTTCCCCTGGGGACGTGGATATTGAGCTCTAGACACTCCTGGACCGTCCTCTCCAGTCGTTCACTATGTGTCAGATTTGTACTCCCTTCTATCGGTGGATGGGCTGGTTTAAAACATTGGTCAAAGGACTACCAGAAATTGCTTCTTGCAGTTACATTGCTGCTGGTAATGTTGCTGTGCTGACGACGTTCCCCAGGTTGGAAGTGTGCACTCTGCCCTTCACTGTTGTCTTGGGGAAAACCAGTCCTAAGATTGTGTACAAGCATTTTTTAATACACAAACATGCGCGTGTACCTGTCCAAGGCAGGAAGCCTCTGAGTAAATTTTCTCTTCTACCACAGATCCAAGAGTGTGGCAACGCAGTAGCCATCGGTAATTCAAATCCTAACAAGGGCATAATGTTACAGATAGTGCAGCAAGAAGGCACTCATGTGTGCCTGACACATTCATGAGGCCCAAGTCCTTGTTGTGTTGGTGGCAGGGTAAAAAATTGAGCTTGCTTCCTCTGACCCGTCCCACCAAGCTTTGACAACAGAAAGGGGAATCATTTCTTTCTCATCTCCTGACTGTTCTGTGCCCATTAACTCTTCATCCTCGTCCTTCTCTAACAGTTTATCTGGTACCATGAGCCCCCTCTTTGTTGCTCTACATCACCCTCCCGTGCCACCCACCCATGCAATGAGAATCTGGACCTTAGACATTATGGAATTCCTTCCTCGTACTCCTCTTCCACCTCCTCTTCCTCTGGGATCACCACCTCATCCTGCAGGCTCTTCAAACTTGGCTCTAGCATGTAGATGACCGGAATATTGATGCTGAGCACTAACCACTTTAGTAGCCATTTCAAAACTGTGAAGAAAGGTGCAGAGGTCCTTGATCTGTGCCCACTCTGAAAGCGTCATTTGCACCACATTTGGCTCACTTTGATTCACTCAGCACATCATGACATACTATGCCAGGGCTTGTCGCTGCTACCACAATCGCTGTAACATGTGCAGAGTGGAATTCCACAGTGTCAGCACATTATATATCAAACGGTTAACCTGTTGTCCAAAACACCTCTGTACAAATGCTAGTCAATGAGCAACCATGCCTTCTGCAGCAGCTCATCCAGGCCGGGATAGTGGCGTAAGAATTGTTGTACAACCAGGTTGAGGGCATGAGCCATCCATGGGACATTAGTAAGTTTGCCCTGGCGTAATGCCGCTACAAGCTTTGCACCGTTATCGCACATAGCCTTACCTGGCTCCAGGTTTAGCGGAGGCAGCCATTGCTGAAACCTGACCTGCATAGCTGTCCACAACTCTTCAGCTGAGTGAGTCACATCTCCAAGGCATAAAACCATGGAGAAGTGTTCAGAGCAGTCACTATAGTGGAGCACACATTCTGTACCATCCACCATATTAAACATGCTGTATATAATACTGCACAATAATGTGAAGCTGGAATCACACATGCCATGGTTGTAGCAGATTTTGATTTAGAAGCAGGAGTAGATTCAATGGGATATAGGAAATGAGGAACATATACTTCAACTTGCAGCTGTAGTCACTTATGGCTTGGTTGAAAAGCTCCATGTGTGTTTCCAGCATAACAAGATTGTAATTAGTTTATCTGCTTTGTGGGTAAAAAGAAAGTCATGAAACCCATTTGTTATTTTTAATCCTAACAGGAAAACCCAGAAGCAACTCAGATGGAGATGTCATGTTAAACTATAAAGTAGAAGAAGGAGATACCAAGCAGCAGTCTTCAGGGGAAAACTTCATCACCTGCATTGTGCATCCAGGATCTGACACTACAGACCCGTCATATAGTCATGACGCTCCTTCTCCCGACCAATCACAGATTGTGACCTCAAGTACAAGACTTCACCTAGATGAGTGTGAACAGAACCAACTTACACAAAGCTCAGGTCTTCTTACAAACAGAAGAAATCACACAGGAAAGAAGACGTACACATGCCATGAGTGTGGTCGCAGTTTTCCCCAGAAATCAAATCTTGTGACACATGGCAGAACTCACACAGGGGAGAAGCCGTTTCCATGTTCAGAATGTGGGAAGTATTTTACTCATAAATCAAGTCTTGTTGTTCACAAGTTTATTCACACAGGAGAGAGGCCATTTTCATGTTCAGAATGTGAGAAATGCTTTACACATAAATCAAGTCTTATAAAGCACGAGAGAAGTCACAGAGGAGAGAAACCATTTACATGTCCACTATGCGGGAAATGCTTTACTCGTAGATCAGGCCTTAATCAGCATGAGAAAAGACACAAAGGAGAGAAGCCGTATTCATGTTCAGAATGTGGGAAATGTTTTACAGATAAATCAAATTTTGTTACACATCAGAGAATCCACACAGGAGAGAAGCCATTTACATGTCCAGATTGTGGGAAACGCTTTACTAATAAAGCACATCTTGTCCTACATGAGAGAAGTCACACAGGGGAGAAGCCGTACTCATGCCGTGAATGTGGGAAATGTTATAAAGATAAATCGCGTCTTGTTAAACATGAGAGGACTCACACTGGGGAGAAGCCGTACTCCTGTTCAGAATGTACAAGCTGCTTTACTGATAAATCTGGTCTTCTTAGACATCAGAGAACTCACACAGGGGAGGCGTCTTGAGGGTTTTCGTGTGGATAAACTTAACCCAGCATTTAAATCAATGGTGCTGCCTGATGGAAGGATATCGAACTCCACAACCTATGTTGATGACGTCCAGGCCACTGAAGCATTGTGATGTAAATTAAAAGATATTGTTCTATCACAGATATTACTCAATGATTTCATATGTAGAATATTGCGATACTTAAATATTTGAGGAAGTTGGGTGCTTCAAAGAACATAAGGTAAAACATGTTTTTTGTACCTTGTTAGCCAGTATAGCGTGTTAGCCAATATTAGAATCTGAGAGTCCTCAGTGGTTGATACCTTTTAATGGCGAACTGAAAAGGTGGTAAACATAGCAGCTTTCCTGACACTATGGCCCCTTTGTCAGGCAGATAACGAAGGGGCCACAGTGTCCCAAAAGCTTGCTATGTTTACCACCTTTTCAGATAGCCTTAAAAGGTATCAACCACTGAGAACTCTCAGATTGCAATATATTTCAAAGAGCATAATCATCCCTATCAGCAATAAAATGAGCCAGAGCATAAGTTGTTATACGTACAATAGGACACCACCGTGGCCAATTCACACACTGATCTCAAGTGAGAAAACACTAAATGAGCATGTACCCTACAATAAAATAGTAGAAGTGCATCTAAATAACATTGGGCACTTGGTTAACACTGTTTAATCAAAAATAGTCAAATCCATTCCCCCCACGACAGACAAGGTGTGCCCATCAAGACGGACCTACTGTATTATTAAAACCTTACCTTGTATCAGTGACAACAGTGTGAACAAGGGCAGAGAATCATGAAGCTCTGACTACAGTGCCAGTCATAGGAAGCTATCTAGATGAAGGGAGGGAGCACATTGTATTGAGAGAGCAAATACCCTATGTTATTTACATGTACTACTATCATGTACTTTATTATAGGGTGTTGTTGCCACTTAAAATGTGATGTATAAGACTTTGTGTGTGTGCTGCTAATTAACAATTCTAGACATCTCGTATATATGAATAGGAGTAGCCCCCGGAGATTAATGTATCAGAAGCAAAAAGAAAAAAGGTGTTTATTATAACATCGACTCAGACTTATATAGGATGTCTTGGCACACATTGTGACATTACAAATAGTCAAACTTATCTATTGACATTAAAATACATAAGCTATTGGCTAAAGTCTAATATTCTATACACTCAGGTGGGTGTTCTACAATTAATAAGTTTCAGATTCTTAAATTCCATACTTTCGTCCATAAAAAAATAAGTTATCTAGTTTTGTAAATAAACACTGGTCCTCCATTTCACTGAGGGCAGACCCTTGTAGACAGAAATACAGGTGAAGTCTAGATTGAACAAAACAGGAACCTACTATCATATTTCCCTTCTCTTGTGGCAGTGGGTGGACGTTCCAACCATAGTGCTCGCCCACAGACTTACCCACATACCTTTTCCTCCCCTAATAGAAGGAGCCGGACTTCCTACAGCACGTCACCGGATTTTATGGATCGGCCTGCCTGTCACACCATCAGATGGACACTCACACAGAAGCCACAACAAGCAAGGAAACTATACATGTGCCACATTCATGTTCTGCTCAGAGTTAGCATCCAACAGTTGGTGGTAAAAATTGTGAGGAAAAGCAGCCCTTATCATTAGGACAAACAGGCAAAACTCACAACATGAATAAAAGCATCCTGAGGCCGAAGCCCGTTGTCAAGTATTAAAAATATTATAGCTCCGAGTCGGCTACAGAAGACCCCCAATATTCCCTCTTTGGATAATAGGAATATATCAATGGGACTGCCATCTAAAAGTACTTTTAGGTGTAATATAAAAAGATGCTTATGTTGCTGATCAATGCAAGTCACTCAGAAATGTACTTCCACCTCCACAGGGGAGGTACACCTTATTACACATGAAAGGTGCTGCACCACCAGTTTTGTTATCATTTGGAATGTCCATGTGGACTCCAGTATGTTGGACGAACCATCCAAGCCTTACATTCTTGTTTAAATAAACACTGATCTAACATAAAAAATGGTTTTATTTAGCACGGGGTGTCCAACCATTTTGATAAAATACACAATAGAAATTTTAATCTTTTAAAGGTTACACCTAGAGATGATGTTCCAAGTGACATAGCTAATAGATTTGAAGCACTGAAGAGGAAAGAAAAATATTGGATATACAAATTAAATACCCTGAAGCCCAGAGGGTTAAATCTAGTAACCAAGATCATTTAAGGAGTTGTCTTTGATGGCTTACCGTATATACTCGTGTATAAGCTGAGTTTTTCAGCCCAAAATTTGGGCTGAAAAGTCTCCCCCTCGGCTTATACACGAGTCAATACGGGGGGGGCTGTGTCCGGGGCTGTGGAGGCTTCAGGAGGCGGGGGGGGGAGGCTGCTGTATGAGCGGCCCCGTCACGTGGGGCCGCTCATTAAATATGCACTGCTTTCCCCTGTCAATCAGCGGCAGGGGGAAGCAGTGCATAACTAAATAAATCCCCCCCAAGTGCTGGCACCTGCCCCCCCTTGTAAGGGTCCCCCCCCCCGATGGTTATATTACCATTCCGGACTTCTGATCCGTGGCGCTCCTCGCTGCTCCCTCCGTCCGTCTTCTACATCCCGGATCTCCGGCCGTCGCAAGCATGTGACGTCATCGCGCGGCCGGGGATCCCGGATGTAGAAGACGGACGGACGGAGCAGCGAGGAGCAGCGAGGAGCGGCGCGGATCAGAAGTCCGGAATAGTAAGAGACGCGGGGGGGGGGGGGGCCCTTGCAAGGGGGGGCGAGTGCCAGCATTTGGGGGCTGCTGGGGACCCCCAGGGGGCTGCTGGGGGCCGCTGTGTACCCCCAGGGGCTGCTGGGGACCCCCTGGGGGCTGCTATATGTACCCCTGGGGGCCTGCTGTATACCACTGGGGCTGCTGTATACTACCACTGGGGCTGCTGGGGCTCCTGTATACTACCACTGGGGCTGCTGGGGCTCCTGTATACTACCACTGGGGCTGCTGGGGCTCCTGTATACTACCACTGGGGCTGCTGGGGCTCCTGTATACTACCACTGGGGCTGCTGGGGAATCTGTATACTACCACTGGGGCTGCTGGGGAATCTGTATACTACCACTGGGGCTCCTGTATACTACCACTGGGGCTGCTGGGGCTCCTGTATACTACCACTGGGGCTGCTGGGGCTCCTGTATACTACCACTGGGGCTGCTGGGGCTCCTGTATACTACCACTGGGGCTGCTGGGGAATCTGTATACTACCACTGGGGCTGCTGGGGAATCTGTATACTACCACTGGGGCTCCTGTATACTACCACTGGGGCTGCTGGGGCTCCTGTATACTACCACTGGGGCTGCTGGGGCTCCTGTATACTACCACTGGGGCTGCTGGGGCTCCTGTATACTACCACTGGGGCTGCTGGGGCTCCTGTATACTACCACTGGGGCTGCTGGGGAATCTGTATACTACCACTGGGGCTGCTGGGGAATCTGTATACTACCACTGGGGCTCCTGTATACTACCACTGGGGCTGCTGGGGCTCCTGTATACTACCACTGGGGCTCCTGTATACTACCACTGGGGCTGCTGGGGCTCCTGTATACTACCACTGGGGCTACTGGGGCTCCTGTATACTACCACTGGGGCTGCTGGGGCTCCTGTATACTACCACTGGGGCTGCTGGGGAATCTGTATACTACCACTGGGGCTGCTGGGGAATCTGTATACTACCACTGGGGCTCCTGTATACTACCACTGGGGCTGCTGGGGCTCCTGTATACTACCACTGGGGCTGCTGGGGCTCCTGTATACTACCACTGGGGCTGCTGGGGCTCCTGTATACTACCACTGGGGCTGCTGGGGAATCTGTATACTACCACTGGGGCTGCTGGGGAATCTGTATACTACCACTGGGGCTGCTGTATACTACCACTGGGGAGGCCTGTATACCACACTGCTGGGGTCTGTATACCTGTGCTGGGGTCCACCCTCGGCTTATACACGAGTCAATAGGTTTTTCCAGATTTTTGGGGCAAAAGTAGGGGGGTCGGCTTATACACGGGTCGGCTTATACACGAGTATATACGGTACTTTTTTTACAGCATACATGGTATTGTTCTTTCTTCCGTTCTCACAGACCTACATATTTTTCCTTGTATATCAATTCTCTTACTTTACATTCTGACTAATCTACACTTAACCCTCTCTAGTGTATTCCAAAGTACATATAAAAATATAATCTGCCTCATTGCTTATAGATCAGCATATATTCTAATCTGTGGCTACCACTCAATTTTTCACCTTAATTAACTTATGTTCATCTTTTTCCAAACTTTTCATTCTAATCAATTCATTTCCATTGTTTTGAATATTCAGTGTCCATACATAGTGATATACCCTGCTGCTCCGCTTTGCACAGTCACCGTTTCTTTTATTCTAATGATATTATATACAAAGCCCTTGATCATTCCATTTCTTCATGTCCGCAAATGTTTTTCCTCTAAGTTTAATACGTCGGTCCTGATACTCTACAGGGTGGGCCATTTATATGGATACACCTAAATAAAATGCGAATGGTTGGTGATATCAACTTCCCGTTTGTGGCACATTAGTATATGGGACGGGGAAAACCGTTTCCAGATGGGTGGTGACCATGGTGGCCATTTTGGATCCAGCTTTACATAGTAACATAGTATTTAAGGTTGAAGGAAGATCTTAAGTCCATCTAGTTCACCCCATAGCCTAACATGTTGATCCAGAGGAAGGCAAAAAAAAAAACAAGCTCCACATTGGGGAAAAAAATTCCTTCCTGACTCCACATACGGCAATCAGACTAATTCCCTGGATCAACGCCCGATCAAAGAATCTAGTATATATAACTGGTAATATTATAGTTTTCAAGAAAGGCATCCAGGCCCTTCTTAAATTGTAGTAGTGACTCCCTCATTACACCATCATGTGGAGAGAGCTCCATAGTCTCACTGCTCTTACAGTAAAGAATCCACGTCTATGATTATGATTAAACCATCTTTCCTGGCAGACGTAGAGGATGCCCCCTTGTCCCGTCTCTAGAGGACGCCCCCCCGTCTATGTAGAGGACGCCACCTTGTTCCCGTCTCTGTAAAGGACGCCCCCTTGTCCCCGTCTCTGTAGAGGATGCCCCCTTGTCCCCATCTCTGTAGAGGACGCCCCCTTGTCCCCGTCTAGAGGACGCCCCCTTGTCCCTGTCTCTGTAGAGGACACCCCCTTGTCCCCGTCTCTGTAGAGGACGCCCCCTTGTTCCCGTCTCTGTAGAAGACGGCCCCTTATCCCCGTCTCTGAAGAGGACGCCCCTTGTCCCCGTCTCAGGCCTAAGAGTAAAAAGATCATTAAAAAGGTCTCTGTACTGTCCCCTCATATATCTATACATTATTATAAGACACACCTAAGCCATCGTTTTTCCAAACTAAATAACCCCAAGTTTAATAGCCTGTCTTGGTATTGTACACCCCCAGTCCTCTAATAACCTGTCTTGGTATTGTAGACCCCTCAGTCCTCTAATAACCTGTCTTGGTATTGCAGACCCCTCAGTCCTCTAATAACCTGTCTTGGTATTGCAGACCCCCCAGTCCTCTAATAACCTGTCTTGGTATTGTAGACCTCTCAGTCCTCTAATAACCTGTGTTGGTATTGCAGACCCCCCCAGTCCTCTAATAACCTGTCTTGGTATTGTAGACCTCTCAGTCCTCTAATAACCTGTCTTGGTATTGCAGACCCCCCAGTCCTCTAATAACCTGTCTTGGTATTGTAGACCCCCCAGTCCTCTAATAACCTGTCTTGGTATTGTAGACCTCTCAGTCCTCTAATAACCTGTCTTGGTATTGCAGACCCCCCAGTCCTCTAATAACCTGTCTTGGTATTGCAGACCCCCCAGTCCTCTAATAACCTGTCTTGGTATTGTAGACCCCCCAGTCCTCTAATAACCTGTCTTGGTATTGCAGACCCCTCAGTCCTCTAATAACCTGTCTTGGTATTGCAGACCCCTCAGTCCTCTAATAACCTGTCTTGGTATTGTAGACCCCCAGTCCTCTAATAACCTGTCTTGGTATTGCAGACCCCTCAGTCCTCTAATAACCTGTCTTGGTATTGCAGACCCCTCAGTCCACTAATAACCTGTCTTGGTATTGCAGACCCCTCAGTCCTCTAATAACCTGTCTTGGTATTGTAGACCCCTCAGTCTCTAATAACCTGTCTTGGTATTGCAGACCCCTCAGTCCTCTAATAACCTGTCTTGGTATTGCAGACCCCCCAGTCCTCTAATAACCTGTCTTGGTATTGTAGACCCCCCAGTCCTCTAATAACCTGTCTTGGTATTGTAGACCTCTCAGTCCTCTAATAACCTGTGTTGGTATTGCAGACCCCCCAGTCCTCTAATAACCTGTCTTGGTATTGTAGACCTCTCAGTCCTCTAATAACCTGTCTTGGTATTGCAGACCCCCCAGTCCTCTAATAATCTGTCTTGGTATTGCAGACACCCCAGTCTTCTAATAACCTGTCTTGGTATTGCAGACCCCCCAGTCCTCTAATAACCTGTCTTGGTATTGTAGACCCCCCAGTCCTCTAATAACCTGTCTTGGTATTGCAGACGCCTCAGTCCTCTAATAACCTGTCTTGGTATTGCAGACCCCTCAGTCCACTAATAACCTGTCTTGGTATTGCAGACCCCTCAGTCCTCTAATAACCTGTCTTGGTATTGCAGACCCCTCAGTCCTCTAATAACCTGTCTTGGTATTGTAGACCCCCAGTCTTCTAATAACCTGTCTTGGTATTGCAGACCCCCAATCCTCTAATAACCTGTCTTGGTATTGTAGACCCCCCAGTCCTCTAATAACCTGTCTTGGTATTGCAGACACCTCAGTCCTCTAATAACCTGTCTTGGTATTGCAGACCCCTCAGTCCACTAATAACCTGTCTTGGTATTGCAGACCCCTCAGTCCACTAATAACCTGTCTTGGTATTGCAGACCCCTCAGTCCTCTAATAACCTGTCTTGGTATTGCAGACCCCTTAGTCCACTAATAACCTGTCTTGGTATTGCAGACCCCCCAGTCCTCTAATAACCTGTCTTGGTATTGTAGACCTCTCAGTCCTCTAATAAACCTGTCTTGGTATTGCAGACCCCCAGTCCTCTAATAACCTGTCTTGGTATTGCAGACCCCCCAGTCTTCTAATAACCTGTCTTGGTATTGCAGACCCCCCAGTCCTCTAATAACCTGTCTTGGTATTGTAGACCCCCCAGTCCTCTAATAACCTGTCTTGGTATTGCAGACGCCTCAGTCCTCTAATAACCTGTCTTGGTATTGCAGACCCCTCAGTCCACTAATAACCTGTCTTGGTATTGCAGACCCCTCAGTCCTCTAATAACCTGTCTTGGTATTGCAGACCCCTTAGTCCACTAATAACCTGTCTTGGTATTGCAGACCCCCAGTCCTCTAATAACCTGTCTTGGTATTGCAGACCCCCCAGTCCTCTAATAACCTGTCTTGGTAATGCAGACCCCCCAGTCTTCTAATAACCTGTCTTGGTATTGCAGACCCCCAGTCCTCTAATAACCTGTCTTGGTATTGTAGACCCCCCAGTCCTCTAATAACCTGTCTTGGTATTGCAGACGCCTCAGTCCTCTAATAACCTGTCTTGGTATTGCAGACCCCTCAAGTCCACTAATAACCTGTCTTGGTATTGCAGACCCTCAGTCCTCTAATAACCTGTGTTGGTATTGCAGACCCCTTAGTCCTCTAATAACCTGTCTTGGTATTGCAGACCCCCCAGTCCTCTAATAACCTGTCTTGGTATTGCAGACCCCCCAGTCCTACTAATAACCTGTCTTGGTATTGTAGACCCCCAGTCCTCTAATAACCTGTCTTGGTATTGCAGACCCCTCAGTCCTCTAATAACCTGTCTTGGTATTGCAGACCCCTCAGTCCACTAATAACCTGTCTTGGTATTGCAGACCCCTCGGTCCTCTAATAACCTGTCTTGGTATTGCAGACCCCTCAGTCCACTAATAACCTGTCTTGGTATTACAGACTCCTCAGTCCTCTAATAACCTGTCTTGGTATTGCAGACCCCCCAGGCCACTAATAACCTGTCTTGGTATTGCAGACCCCTCAGTCCTCTAATAACCTGTCTTGGTATTGTAGACCTCTCAGTCCTCTAATAACCTGTCTTGGTATTGCAGACCCCTCAGTCCTCTAATAACCTGTCTTGGTATTGCAGACCCCTCAGTCCTCTAATAACCTGTCTTGGTATTGTAGACCTCTCAGTCCTCTAATAACCTGTCTTGGTATTGCAGACCCCTCAGTCCTCTAATGATTTTGGTCGCTCTTCTCTTTATTTTTTTTCAATGGGAAGAGGGTCATGTGATACATTAAACTTATTGAGAATTTGTAGGCTGATGGTGCTGACGCATAATTCAGGAGCTCCTGTGATCAGACCCTGCTAATGGCACTTATCGTCTTTCCGAAGCCCTCTTGCCGGTTCATCTAGCCCCTACAGACTGCAGGGATGCCAAGAGCCTCCTCAAAATGCAGAGGAGAAGCACAGAAGGTAACGGACGTCTTCCCTGTGGCGAAGCCGCCCGCTCCCCCCTCTAATAATATTATTATTAGATATTATATAATAATATGGCACCGGCCTCCAGCGGCTTCTCCCCTCGCTCCCCACAGCCCAGGCGAGTGTGGAGGCTCCTTGGATCCTTACGCAGATCCCTGCAGGAAGACCTCAGGGGGATGCTGGGAGAGATGAGGGAGGATATCGCAGCCTTGGGGGAGCGTACACACCACATCAAACACATGATGGCGGAATATGCGTCTGCTCACAAGAACTTGGCAGACGATCACGGGATACTTGAAAGAGATATGAATAATATGCAGGCCAAACTTTGAGATAGGAAGATAAGCTACGCAGAGGAAACCTTAGAATCGGGCATGTGGAAGAAGTGGATTTGCAACCCAAGGTGTCTTCCTTCCTGCAGCAACTTCTCCCTGAGACACCCATTCCAGAGCTGGGACTCGAAAAGCTGTATAGTATTCCTAGACCGGCCCACATAAGGAAGGACTTACCAAGCGATATACTGGTGTGTCTAATGAACTATAAAACAAAATATCTAGTGATGCAGGCCATGAGGAGGTCTCCCACACTCACACCTATAAAGATCTGATGATGTACCCTGACTTCTCTCCTGGGACCCTCGCCAGATGCTGGGAGTTCGCCCCTTACTGCAAGATCCTGAGAGACAAGGGGGCTCCCCAGTTAAAGTTAATTTCTGCTGCAAGGGCACCAAGCTGTTATTCCAATCCCCCAAACAGGTGGGGAAAGCTCTCAAATAATGGAACCCTCTGCGGGACAGCAACCCATCTTTGCCTCAGACGAGCTTCCACCCCCGAAACACAGAAGGCATGGCGGACTTAGAAAGAGTTGGCTGATGCTCTTAACTAACTTATGCTGGGTCTATCCCGGGCTCACCTGAGTCTCCCTCTTGGTGTCTCTGTGACTTGGTTGCATGCTTGAGACCATAGTGGAGCATTTTTTTGCCACCCGGGATTAACATCCTAACCGGCCGGCCCTCCTGCAATTGTTTGCTGAAGGTATTCTCTTCCCCCCCCCACAAACAGGCATTAGCCTGATCTTAAAGGGAACCAACCACCCCAAATGACCCCCCCGGACTGTTAATATGTGTCCCTACACCCAGCACACACATTTGGGGCAATCGTTTTTGCTAAAAAAACTGTTTAGTAGAAGCTAAGATATATGTTTATAAAGTGTAATAAATCGAGACGGATGGGTGTTACCTAGCTTTGTCCACGTGCAGTGTTCGTGCCTGTGATCCTCCTCTCTCCCCCCTCCCCTCTCACTTTCTAAGAGCCTGGCCGCGTCATGAAAGGGGCGGGGCTAAATCGTGACGAGTCCCGCCCCCTTTCATGACGCGATTTAGCCCCGCCCCTTTCATGACGCGGCCAGGCTCTTAGAAAGTGAGAGGGGAGGGGGGAGAGAGGAGGATCACAGGCACGAACACTGCACGTGGACAAAGCTAGGTAACACCCATCCGTCTCGATTTATTACACTTTATAAACATATATCTTAGCTTCTACTAAACAGTTTTTTTAGCAAAAAAGATTTAGAGGTTTGACCACTTTAAACATCCCACACAAACTAGAATACATGATATGATGAGAGAAAGATTTGGGTTTCTTTTCAACCCCTGAGGATTGGGAAAGTGGAATAAAAGAGGCTCATAAAACTACTAGATGTATAAACTACCTTGAAAACCTGAAGAAGATCCACCTCAGGTGGTACATCCTGCCCTCCCATTTGTCCAAATTTAGTGAAGGTCTCTCTCTGTGCTGGAGACAGTGTGGCGGGCGGGGCACCTTGCCCCACATGTGGACATGCCCAAAGATCACCCATTTCTGGCTCCGAGTGTTGAGCCTGTTGCATTCGATCACTGGCATAAATGAGTCCCTCTCCCCACAACTGGCAGTCCTTAACATAGGTATGGATCACTATCCTATAGACAGTCTCATACATACTAACCTCGGCCAGACTTTGCCTCGCCACTAAGTGGAAGGCGCAATCTGCCCCCTCCCTGACTGAAGTAGTAGACAAAAACAACTTGATCTTTCGATACGAATAGCAACTAGCATTAGACCCTCAAAGTAAACGGAGGATGAAGGACTCGTGGCACATCTGGGCATCGCACCCAGTAGCTGCCCCTATCCACCCCAGATAACCTCTCTAGGCTTTCTGCTATCCTCTATTCCCCTCTGACAGAATCTGGAAACATTATATCTTCCTTGAAGATAAGCTTTTGGTACCACTCAAGAGCAGGTATGTTTTGTTTGCTATCATATTATGGAGAATAGATCAGGATTCCCCCCCCCCCACCCTCTATTTCCCTCTTCGGTTAGTATTTTTTGCTTCAACGTTACACTTGTTTTCTGTATTTTGAAATTCTTCAATAAAAAGTTGTTGAACAAAAAACTTATTGAGAATTTCATAAGAAAAACAATGTTGTGCTTGGTTTTAACGTAACTTTATTATTTCATGAGTAATTTACAAGTTTCTCTTTGTTTACAGCCATTGACATGTCGAAGAAGTTAACACGTGAGGGGGCGTGGCTTGGAAGCTGATGGCGCCGGTCGCACTTCCCTGAGCTCCTGGCCGTGCTCCGAGGACAAGCGGCATTTAGAGCCTCAGCAGCCTAAACTCTCCAGCGGTTTATCTCCTGTACCCTTACTGCAGCCCCTGCGATGCCCAGAACATTGTCCCGCCGGAGGGGAGATACGCCGAAGGTGACGGACTTTTTCCCGCCAGAGCGGACCCAGGCGTCTCCCAACATGGCGCCCTCGTCTCCTCGCTCCACACAGGCTGCTTCCCCCACTGCTCCTCGTACACCTAGAGGAGCGGAGGCGGGATCCCCTGGAGCTGAGGGGGACGCTCTGGTAACTCGGTCTCTTCTGACCACAGTGATGGGCAACCTGAGGAAATCTATACAGAAAGACATCCGCACTATAGTAAGGGAGATGAGGGAGGATCTCACAGCTCTTGGAGAACGGACCCACCATCTTGAAGAAAAAATGGCGGAATACGCCTCAGCCCACAATGATCTGGCGGACGACTACACCACGATGGCGGGAGATGTGAAACAGCTCCAACTAAAGGTGTGTGACCTAGATGATAAGTCCAGGGCGGCGAACCTCCGTTTTAGAGGCTTCCCTGAACAAGGAACGGAGGAGGATCTAGGTGAGACGATCTCACAATTTCCTGCTGCCAGACCTACCAAACCTACAAGCCTCCATTAATAGAGCCTTCCGTCTCCCCAAACCGACGCATGTTCATCCTTCTCTACCGAGAGACATTCTTGTCATTTTTACATCAGTGGCGGCTAGAGACAATATTATGCGTACTATGCGGAATGCGACAGCTCTCCCAGATCCCTATGCAGCCATCGCAGCCTTCCCGGATCTTTCTCCAGGGACCCTTGCTCGCCGTCGGGAGTTTGCACCCCATTGCAAGGTCCTGAGAGACAGGGGCATCGCATACTCCTGGGGGACGCCGGTGCGGATCAAATTTCGCTACAAGGGGACCAACCACCTTTTCATCTCCCCGACGCAGTTAGGCAGGGCGTTACGCCAATGGAAGCTTGCAGAGTCGACGGAGGGCTTGCCACCTGCCGGCCAGGGTCGTCGGTGTAATCCTCAGTCGGAGGGGCGTCCCTCGCCTTCCCCCCCTGCATTGAAAAAGATAAGTTGACTGTGATACACTGCAGTGTTTTTATTAAAGCTTCATTCCTCGGTCACTACCCGGGCCCTCTAAGGGAGACTTTTCATCATAACGATTCTCTCTTCCTCCATTGGAGAGAACTGTGTTTCAGTCCAGACATGCGCTCCTCTTTGGGCTCAAGTGAGGGGTTGCCTCCCTTCCTGGACTGGACAGCAGGCGTTTTATTACCTGCATACCTTTGCCCCCAACCAACGGAGGGGCCCCTAGCGGGCCTGTGCTCAAATGCCTGTTTACATTTATGTTATGTTGTTTTCTTTTTATGTGGCCTTTATCTTTTTCTCTTCTCTCATTTCCCCGGCACTTTCTCTTTTCTTCCCTCCCCGACCCCCCCCTGTATGGCGGTGCGCTGCAGTACCTCTAGGTAACTGGTCTATAGATATTGGTAAGCTGCTATGAAAATTGTCTCTTATAATGTTAGGGGGCTTAATTCCCCCTTTAAACACTCGCTTCTCTGGAGGGACGCTCTGAAACTGAGGGCGGACATTCTTTGCCTTCAGGAGACGCACCTCCTGCAGGAGGATAATCATAGACTCCAACATCGCTTATTCCCGGTGAGGTACTTTGCCAACGCTTCTGCTAAGAAGTCGGGTGTTTGCATACTTGTCAAGCATTCTGTAGATTTTACGCTAGTCAACACCCTGGCTGACCCTGCGGGTAGATTTTTAATTCTGTCCTGTGTGGTGGGGGGAAGGGCAATGACACTTGTGTTGGCCTATGCCCCTAACGAAGGCCAGGTGCGCTTTCTCCGCGCTCTCCTGGACAAGGTGACCCACCCCACCCCTGGCTTTAAGATTGTTTGTGGGGACCTAAATCTGGTCCCTGATCGGACTCTGGATTGCTCTGGGGGGACACCGGGGAGATCTAAGGATGCGTCCTGTGTTATACGGGAGGCCCATATGCATGATCCGTGGCGTTATCTACATACCGCAGAGAGGGATTACTCCTGCTTCTCGCACAGGCACAGGTCATACTCCAGAATTGATTATTTTCTGGTGGATGACAAGACTCTCTTGGCCTGTGCCTGTGCGGAGGTGGGACTGATCACCTGGTCTGATCATGCCCCGGTGTCCCTTGAGATTGCCCTGGGGACTCGTCCCTCCCCTCCGAAGTCATGGTCACTTGATAGATCTCTGTTGGCGGAGACTGGTCTTGTGGAGGAGGTGGAAGCCCAGCTTATTGAGTTTTTTCAACTCAATGACAATGGGATGGTATCGGAGGAGACCCTCTCGGCAGCCCACAAGGCCTTTGTCCGGGGGGTCTTTATCCAGAAATTCGCGAGACGGAAAAACGCCAGAGAAAGGGAGAGGGAAGTTCTTCTCTCTCAGCTCCGGAGCCTGGAAGATGTAAATAAATCCGCCCCCTCTCCACAACTATCCGCTCAACTGACTTCCACTAGGCTTAGACTTCGTGCCCTTCTTCTCTCCTGTCATGAGAAACTTTTACGCTCATCCAGAATGGCTTTTTATGAATCTGGGGACAAGGCTGGCGCCCTTCTGGCAAGGCGCCTGAAGAGGAGGGAAGCCCGCTCTGCAATTGAGAAACTAAAAACTCACTCGGGTGTCCGGATGAGATAGCTGCAACCTTCCAACAGTTTTATTCCAAGCTGTATAACCTAGCTGATGATCCTACTACTCCCCAACCTACTCCTGCCCTGATTGAACGTTTCCTGGAGGACCTGGACCTTCCCTCCGTCTCTCCGGCTGACATGGAGTGGTTGAATAATTGCTTTACTCTGTCTGAGGTGCGAGGGGCTATTAGAGCGGCTAAAGCCCACTCGGCCCCGGGCCCGGATGGCTTGCCAAATGAGTACCTGCGCGTCTTCGTGGATACTCTGGCCCCGTTCCTCTTGCGGACCTTCCATCAGTGGCGGGAGATGGGACAGATTGCCCCCTCTCATCTCCAGGCCACAATTGTTACTATCCCTAAGACCGGGAAATCACCTGATCTCCCAGAAAGCTACCGACCCATCTCCCTATTAAATTGCGATCTCAAGATATACGCAAGAATCCTCGCGGCCAGGCTGATGGAGGTGGTCCCGGGTTTGATTAACCCAGACCAAGTGGGGTTTGTGGCCGGCAGGCAGGCAGGCGAAAGATGGGACTAGAAGAGCGATCGACTTGATTCGAACCCTGGAGCGGAGGGGAGCCCCCGGTGTATTCCTGTCCTTAAATGCGGAAAAAGCGTTTGACAGGGTGCACTGGGGGTATTTGGAGGCCATTCTTCAGAGGTTTGGCCTTTCGGGCCCCTTCCTCTCGGCTGTTCTCTCCCTCTACTCGAACCCAAATGCTAGGGTCCTCGCCTCTGGCTTCCTTTCGCCTGCCTTCCGGATCACAAACGGCACCCGCCAGGGATGCCCCCTCTCACCGGTCATATTTGCGCTGGTGATTGAACCGCTATCTGAGAAGATTCGTTCCTCCCCCGAGGTGCGGGGCATTCAAATTGGAGGAGAGGAACTCTCCATCGGCCTGTACGGTGACGATGTACTTATCACGTGTACAGATATTCTGACCTCCCTCCCGGCGGTAATAACCATCCTAGATAATTACGCCTCTGCTTCATACTATAAATTAAATGCCTCTAAATCTGAAATTCTTCCCATTAATGTCCCGAAACCGGAGTTCTTGCAACTTTCTAAGACCCTTCCCATTAAATGGTCACGAGAGGGAATTACGTATCTGGGTATTACACTTGCCCCCTCCACGGCTCTCATGATACACCTTAACTACAAGGATATATGTTCCAAAATCTCTAAACATGTAGCTTCCTATAGCCGGGCACACATGTCTTGGATTGCAAGACTGCACGCTCTCAAGATGCTAATGCTCCCAAAACTTATATACACCTTTCGCTGTGTCCCCTTAGGGGCTCCCAAAGAACTCCTGTCTAAACTGCAATCAGTGATCAATTCTTTTATCTGGGTAATAAGACACCGCGAGTATCCCGGGAAATTATGTACCTCCCTCTGCATGACGGAGGAATGGGTCTGCATAACATCTTGGCTTATCATAGAGCGACGATACTGGAGGAGGCTCGGGCCTGGTGGTGTGCACCCCCACACTTGCGTTGGCATATGATTGAGTCCGATCTCCTGGGGGGCTCCTCGTTACGGGACTCCTTGGTGGCGGAATCTTTTCGCCAAAATAGACGGGGGACTCTGCGGGACTCGGTTCAGACTCTCCTATCTTACTGGAGTGAGGTCCCCCGAGACTGGACGAGGCTCCCCCCAGAGGACATTAGTTTCAGCGCCCTGAAGATCCTAATACCGTCGCTTAACGTCCGTCTCTGGAGGGAGGTGGGGGTGACTTGTCTGGGAGATCTTCTTCGTCGTGGCTGTGTGCCCACATTTGAGTCCCTTTGTGACTCTCTCCCACTCTGTCGTCCCGCGTTCCTCCAGTTCTACCAACTAGAACACTTTCTTCGGAACAATCAGGCTATATCTGGGCCTCCCCCCTCTGGTGTTAGACCTCCCTTTCTGAAATTCCTACTCTCACAGTCCCCTAGACTTAGAGGTTTGTCCTTAATCTACAGAGCCTTGGTTCTGGAGGGGACAGGACAGAAGTTCCTCTACATGCGAATCTGGGAGAGGGATCTTGGCTTTGCTTCTCAGGGGGAGGACTGGCACCGTGCTTCTGCTGAGGTAGCGAGGTCCACTAGGTGTGTGAATCATGTGGAGAACTTGAAGAAGATCCACCTCAGGTGGTATCTTCCCCCTCTCCGAGTCTCCCGCTTTGCCCGGGGTCTCTCCCCCTTTGTTGGCGTCAATGTGGAGAAACTGGAACACTCTCGCACATGTGGTGGACCTGCCCGAAAATTCGTCTTTATTGGAAATCAATAGCTGCTCTAGTGCAGACGGTAACGGGCCTCGGCCGGGACTTGTCTCCACAGTTGGCGGTCTTGAACCTGGGAATTCATGAATTCTCAACACCCATCAGAGGTGTTATCTCGTATATCCTGATTGCAGCCCGTCTCTACCTGGCCGCTCACTGGAGAGACCATCTCTCACCCACTTTCTCAGAGGTGGTGCAGAAAATAAACTGGATATTTCACCAAGAGTACTGCCTTGCCTTAGACAGAACCACCAAGACCTCAGTACTACATAGACGGGAGGTTTGGGCGACTCACCCACAGGCGGCCCCGGTCCCTCTGGAGATGTGAGCTACTACCTATCCCTCTACAGGAGAGTAGGGCCACTTTGGTCCCCCCTCCCACATTCAGGTTTCTGCTTCGCCGCCCATCTTCCTCCTTCCCCCCCCCCGCTCCTTTCCCCTTTCCCCTTTTCCCCCTTCTCTTAGGTCCATCCTTCTCTCCCCCCCCCCTTCCTATTCCTCTCCTCTACTATTCAACACCCTTTTTCTCTGCCTATCTTCTTGTTTTAGTCTCTCTCTTTGATATTATGTCTGTCTTTTGTTCCCGGAGTCTTGCGCCCGGACAGTTTGTATTCGGTATGTTTGTCCCTCTGCCTGCCTGCGTGCCGGTGGTTGGTTGTTTGACTTCGTTTGTTAAAAAAAAAAAAAAAAATTTCAATAAAAATTTATTGGGAAAAAAAACACGTGAGGATCAGATAGAAATTGTGTTGATGTCTGGTGAACGCAGTACTCGGGTCATTGCAGCAGATATCAATACAAGATGTCCTACGAGACCCCCCATCTCCTATGCTACAGTTAGCAAGCTGATGGCCTAATTTCGTAAAATAGGTTCAGTGTTGGATTTGCCAAAATGTGGATGCAAGAAAACTGTCACTAATGAAGAAACATCAGTGTCTGTCCTGCCTCCATTCAGCAGGAGCCCACAGCGTAGCACTCACCGCATGTCACTGGAGAGCGGCATCAGTCCAACAACCTTTCAGTGGATATTAGCTATTCACAAATGGCCCCTTACACAATCCAGCTACTGCAGCATCACAACGAGGATGACCCAGATCAGTGCACTAAATCTGCACAATGGGCAAAACAAAAATTGTACCATGACCCTCAGTTTACACAGAACATTATGTTCAGTGATGAAGCACACTTTTTTTTTTTTGTGTTCCCACATTTATTATGAGTAATAAAAAATTCATCCAGATCTAAAAATGTAATCTTCATCCTCTTCCTCCTCCTCATCCTGGTTGATCTGGAAGTATCTTAACTCATCGCTTTCCTTACTGTTGGCAACTACATGGAGCCAGTCACGCAGGCTGTTCTTTTTCAGGTATTTCTTGGTCAGATATTTCAAGTACCTCTTGGAAAATGGTACTTCTGAAGTGACAGTGATCTTGCTCTTGCTTCTCTCGATAGAGACAACCCAACCGCCGAGGTTGCCAACCTTCCCGTTTACTTTGATGCGGTCGTGCAAAAACTGCTCGAAGTTAGCAGCATCCATGATGCCATCTTCCACAGGGTGTGTGCAGTCCAAGGTGAACTTCAGCAGTTGCTTCTTTTTCTTGCTGCCCTTTGTTGCTGGCTTTTTCACAGGCGCCATGGCGCCCTCAGGAGGCTGAAAAGTCAAACTTTTTTATGAATGGTGAAGTTAACAAACAAAACCAGCGCTATTGGTCTGACACTAACCCACAGTGGATAGATCCCTCCAAGACTGATGGAACACAAACATTGATGGTATGGCATGGTATATGGGCTGCAAAGATAGTGAGGTCATCCTTCATCAATGGAAACTTCAATGCCACTGGATATGTGAAATTGCTCCATGATGATGTGTTGCCCTCTTTATGCACTGAAGATGGCACATTCCCAGAGTTTTTCCAACAAGATGGTGCACCACCCCATGTTGGGTGTCAGGTCCGAGTATTCCTACATGACCAGCTTCCTGGAAAGTAGATTGGTCTTCGTGGGCCAGTTGTTAATGTCACCAAGATCTCCAGATCTGACTCCCTTAGACTTTCATCTTTGGGGTCATCTGAAGGCAATTGTCTATGCTGTGAAGATACGAGATGTGCAGCATCTGACACAGCGTATCCTGGAAGCCTGTGCAGCATTTCTTCTGCGGTGTTGCTATCAGTGTGTCAAGAGTGGGAGAAGAGGGTTGTATGGACAATCCAACACAATGGGCAGCACTGTGAACACATTGTACAAGTGGTCATAAACTTGTAAATAACTCATGAAAGAATAAAGTTAAATTAAAAGCAAGCACACCATTGTTTTTCTTATGACATTCTCAATACGTTTGATGATCCTCACATAATTCACATGACCCTCTTCCCATTGAAAAAAATAAAGTTGGATTCAAATTGGCCAACTTCAAAATGGGCGCCATGGTCAACACCCATATGGAAAAGTTTTCCCCCTTTCATATACTAATGTGCCACTAACAGGAAGTTGATATCGCCAACCGTTCCAATTTTATTTAGGTGTTCCATGTAAAAGACCTACCCTGTATATGGCCCACCCTGTATATAGCCCACTCTGTATATGGCCCACCCTGTATATAGCCCACCCTGTATATGGCCCACCCTGCATATGGCCCAACCGGTATATGGTCACCCTGTATATAGCCCACCCTGTATATGGCCCACTCTGTATATGGCCCACCCTGTATATAGCCCACTCTGTATATGGCCCATCCTGTATATAGCTTACCCTGTATATGGCCCACCCTCTTTATGGCCCAGCCTGTATATGGCCCACCCTGTATACAGTGCTACAAGTAGTCTTCAACCCCCTGCAGATTTAGCTGGTTTGATAAGATGCCAATAAGTTAGAGCCTTCAAACTGCAAACGAGAGTAGGATTTATTAACAGAAGCATAAATCTTACAAACCAAAAAGTTATGTTGCTCAGTTGAATTTTTATAAATTTTAAACATAAAAGTGTGGGTCAATTATTATTCAACCCCTATGTTTAATATTTTGTGGAATAACCCTTGTTTGCAATTACAGCTAATAATCGTCTTTTATAAGACCTGATCAGGCCGGCACATGTCTCTGGAGTTATCTTGGCCCACTCCTCCATGCAGATCTTCTCCAAGTTATCTAGGTTCTTTGGGTGTCTCATGTGGACTTTAATCTTGAGCTCCTTCCACAAGTTTTCAATTGGGTTAAGGTCAGGAGACTGACTAGGCCACTCCAACACCTTTATTTTTTCCCTCTTGAACCAGGCCTTGGGTTTCTTGGCTGTGTGCTTTGGGTCGTTGTCTTGTTGGAAGATGAAATTACGACCCATCTTAAGATCCTTGATGGAGGAGCGGAGGTTCTTGGCCAAAATCTCCAGGTAGGCCGTGCTATCCATCTTCCCATGGATGCGGACCAGATGGCCAGGCCCCTTGGCTGAGAAACAGCCCCACAGCATGATGCTGCCACCACCATGCTTGACTGTAGGGATGGTATTCTTGGGGTCGTATGCAGTGCCATCCAGTCTCCAAACGTCACGTGTGTGGTTGGCACCAAAGATCTCGATCTTGGTCTCATCAGACCATAGAACCTTGAACCAGTCTGTCTCAGAGTCCTCCAAGTGATCATGAGCAAACTGTAGACGAGGCTTGACATGACGCTTTGAAAGTAAAGGTACCTTACGGGCTCGTCTGGAACGGAGACCATTGCGGTGGAGTACGTTACTTATGGTATTGACTGAAACCAATGTCCCCACTGCCATGAGATCTTCCCGGAGCTCCTTCCTTGTTGTCCTTGGGTTAGCCTTGACTCTTCGGACAAGCCTGGCCTCGGCACGGGAGGAAACTTTCAAAGGCTGTCCAGGCAGTGGAAGGCTAACAGTAGTTCCATAAGACTTCCACTTCCAGATGATGCTCCCAACAGTGGAGACAGGTAGGCCCAACTCCTTGGAAAGGGTTTTGTACCCCTTGCCAACCTTGTGACCCTCCACGATCTTGTCTCTGATGGCCTTGGAATGCTCCTTTGTCTTTCCCATGTTGACCATGTATGAGTGCTGTTCACAAGTTTGGGGAGGGTCTTAAATAGTCAGAAAAGGCTGGCAAAAGAGATAATTAGTCCACACATGTGAAGCTCATTGTTATTTGTGCCTGAACTACTTCTTAATACTTTAGGGGGACCAAACAGGATTCTGGTGGTTTGAGGGGTTGAATAATAAATGACCCTCTGAATTAAGTTTTAACGCTTTAAAAAATAAAAAAAATTTTTTTGTGGCACTGCATTTCCCACTTCCAGGCTGATCTACAGTCCAAATGTCACAATGCCAAGTTAATTCCACATGTGTCAACCAGCTAAATCTGCAGGGGGTTGAAGACTACTTGTAGGCACTGTATAGCCCACCATGTATATGGCCCACGCTGTATATGGCCCACCATGTATATAATCCACCCTGTGTATGGCCCACCCTGTATATGGCCCACCCTGTATATGGCCCACCCTGTAAATGGCCCACCCTGTATATAGCCCACCCTGTATCGTTTCTTCTGACGATGCAGTCTTTTTTTCTCATGATCAAGCAATACTATGCAGTAATAGTCATTCTCTCCCTGTTCGGCTGCTATGATCATTATCAGTATTGTTACCTTTTCGTAGTCCAGTTCTGCCTCTGCTTCTTTCCTCCTTTCTTCTCTCTCGGTGGATCTCACACTTCAGATGAATTTCAGACATCACTAGTCGATGGCCTATTCTCCACACCGAAGGGAGAAAAGGGAAAAATTATAAAGTGGGAGCTCAGTCAAAAATTAACAATATGTGTATTAGTGTATGACTGGCATCACCGCAAGCGTAGATTCAGGCAGAAAATAATATACTTACAGAAATGGTTATCTGCCGCGACACTACTATTTCATGAAAAATGTAAATGAATGAGTGGCACTAGAAACAAGAGGATCAGTGGGTATAATGCATGTGTGTATTGCAGAAACTGCCCTGTGCTAAATATGAAAAACCGGAGATCTTAGTCTCAATAGTGGCCACTAAAAATTAAGCCTGACATCCACTTACAAGGAGCCTCCACTGCCAGGTCCTGACACTATAGTGACTTTAGGACTGGCTGGAAAGAGCCAAATATCTTCCGATCTCACTTATTTTCACCAGGTAAACCAATATAACTGCACAAAATTTAGAAATAAACATTTCTGACCTGCAAAAACAAAACACAAAAAATGAGTGCCCAATATAGCCCCCTTTCTTTATGATGACACTCAGCAGCCTCCATCCATAGATTGTGTCAGTTGCTTAATCTGTTTACGATCAACACTGCGTGCAGCAGCCACCACAGCCTCCCAGACACTGTTCCCAGAGGTGTACTGTTTTCCCTCCTTGTAGATCTCACATTTTAGGAGGGACCACAGATTCTCTCCATCCTCAACCCAAAAAGGTCCCACAAGTTCATCTTTGATGATACCAGCCCATACCAGTACCCCACCTCCACCTTGCTGGTGTCTGAGTGGAGCTCTCTGCCCTTTACTGATCCAGCCTCTGGCCCATCCATCTGGCCATCAAGTGTCACTCATTTCATCAGTCCATAAAACCTTTGAAAAATCAGTCTTAAGATATTTCTTGGCCCAGTCTTGACGTTTTATCTTATGTTTCTTGTTCAGAGGTGGTGGTTTTTCAGCCTTCCTTACCTTGGCCATGTCCCTGAGCATAGCACACCTTGTGCTTTTTGATACTCCAGTAATGTTGCAGCTCTGAAATATGGCAAAACTGGTGGCAAATGGCATCTTGGCAGCTTCACGCTTTATTTTCCTCAATTCATGGGCAGTTATTTTGCGCCTTTTTTGCCCAGCACGCTTCTTGTGACCCTGTTGGCTATTTGCCATGAAACGCTTGATTGTTCGGTGCTCACACTTTAAATGTTTGGCAATTTCAAGACTGCTGCATCCCTCTGCAAGACATCTCACAATTGTGGACTTTTCAGAGCCCGTCACATCTCCCTTCTGACCCATTTTGCCTAAGGAAAGGCATTTGCCTAATAATTAAGCACACCTTATATAGGGTGTTGATGTCATTACACCACACCTCTCCTCATTACAGAGATGCACATCACCTGATTTACTTAATTGGTAGTTAGCTCTCAAGCTTATACAGCTTGGAGTAGGACGACATTTATTTACATAGTGCCGACATGTTCCGCAGCGCTTTACACTTCACAGGTTCATATACAAAGAGTTATGAGACACAATTATAAAAAGTACAATAATTGAGTAAAAATAATGACGACCGTGCTTGTAGAAGCTTAAAATCTAACAATGAGGTGGGGGTGACACACAGTACACGGGCCTTATTTACAATGCTGATCCAGCCAATGTGAGGGGATGGGGAGTAAATGACAGCTGCATGAGTGGCCACCAGCCAATCTATGTAGAGCTCTTGGGTCTGGTGGAATTTGACAGAGAAATTTTGTTTAGAGCAATAGTGAATACCCTATGTCTAAATGACTACGATTAGGGAGAATAATAGGCCGCCCTAAAAAGATGTGTTTTTAGAGAGCGCCTGAATATGTGTAAGTTGTGGATTGTCCTAATTTTTTGTGGTAGAGTATTCCAGAGAATTGGTGCAGCTCGGAAGAAGTCTTGGAGTCTGGAGTGGGAGGTTCGGATAAGTGCAGATGTTAGTCTAAAGTCACTCCCAGAATGTAGAGAACCGGTGGGGTGATAGGCAGAGATGAGGGAGGAGATGTAGGGGGGTGCTGCACTGTGAAGAGCTTTGTGGGTGAGAACAAGCAATTTAAATTGGATCCTGTATTGTGTAGGCAGCCAGTGCAGTCACTGGCACAGAGCGGAGGCATCCGAGTAACGACTGGCCAGATCGTGATCCTGGCCTTTGCATTGAGAGTGGACTGGAAAGGGGAAAGTCTAGTGAGGTGGAGGCCAATTAATAGAGAATTGTAGTAGTCAAGGTGGAGATGGATTAGGGCCACGGTGAGGGTTTTTGTTATCGATATCATGGTGCCGCACACCTTGAGGGAGATGTCAGATTTAAGGAGGTTAGTGGAGGGCAGGTTCAGGAGAAGTTCATTTTTGGAAAAGTTGAGTTTCAAATAGAGAGTGGACATGATGTTGGAAACAGCAGTTAGAGAGTCATTTGTGTTCTTTAATACTACAGGGTGTAATATAAGAAACAAAAACAATGTTGCGCCAAACTGCTGATGTTTATGGCATGGGAGCGGTTAAATATATCTAGGGCTCACCTTCTCTATTTGTGCTGACCGCACTTGAGAAAGGCGCAATTAGCGCCGAAACGCGTTGTGGAGACTGGGCATTCTACATCGATTGAATAAAGCTTTAAGGTAATTTATACAGAACGATCGCCTGGAGTGGTTTGTAGCGCTAATCTAATACCACATCTTTATTTGAACGCATTAATACTACAGGGGTAATATTAGGGGCTGATGTGTATAATTGTGTGTCATCAGCATAGAGATTGTACAGGAAGCCAAATCTGCTGATGGTCTGTCCAATCAGGGCCACGTGAAGAGAGAAGAGGTCCAAGGACTGAACCCTGAGGGACCCCAATTGTGAGAGGAAGAGGGCGAGGAAGTGGAGCCAGCGAATGATACACTGAAAGAACGGTCAGAAAGATAAGAAGAGATCCAGGAGAGAGCCGTGTCCTTGATGACGATGGAGTGTAGCATGCAGAGTAGGAGATGGTGGTTAACAGTGTAAAAAACTGCTGAGAGATCAAGAAGAATAAGCAGAGACTGGTCACCATTACGTTTTGCCGTCAGAAGGTCATTGGTCACTTGGATGAGGGCAGTTTCCGTAGGGTGTAGTGGACAGAAACCAGACTGTAATGGATCTAGAAGAGAGTGCAGGAGAGGTAGCGGGTGAGGTGGGTGTAGACCAGGCACTCCAACAGTTTAGAGATGAAGGGGAGATTGGAGACTGGTCTGTAGTTATGTGTGCAAAACGGATCAAGAGAGGATTTCTTTATAATGGAGTAATGATAGAGTGTTTGAAGGAGGAGGGGAAGTTGCCAGAAGAGAGGGAGAGACTGAAGATATTGGTAGGTGAGTGGAGATGTCTGGAGAGAGAGAGACAGGAATAGGTGTTAGGGGATGGGATAAGTGGTGCATGTAGTGGGACGAGAGGAAGAGAGGAGCCTGGAGACTTCTCCTTCTGTAACTGGGTCAAATCAGGAGAGTGAGGCGGAGGAGATATTAATTGAAATGGGAGTAGCAGCGCTTGGAGGAAGGAAGCTGATTTCGTAATTGATGTTTTCGATTTTCTCTGTGAAGTAAGAAGCCAGATCATAAGCACAGAGGTCAGTGATGGGGGCACAGAGGTCAGTGATGGGGGCCTGCACTTTAGGACTGAGGAGAGAGTGAAAGGTGTCAAAGAGTTATTTGGATTGTTGGATAGTGAGGAGATCAGGGTGGTGAAGTAGGTTTGTTTGGCAAGGTGAAGGGCAGAGTTGTAGGTTTTTAGCATGAATTTATTATGGATAAAGATTTCTGGTGTGCGAGTTTTCCTCCAAAAGCTTTCAGGACTCCTAGAGCATCGCTGAAGGAATCGAGTTTGTGATGTGAGTCAGGGCTGTTTTTTTCTATGTTTGGAGGTTCCGAGGATGAGGGGCGCTACTTGGTCCAGGGTGCTTTTGAAAGTGTCATTGTTGTGATTTATTGCCAGGTCCAGACAGGAGAAGGAGGAGATTGGGGACAGTGATGAGTGTAGAGAGTCTGTGAGTGCATGAGGGTCAATGGCCTGAAGATTTCTGAATGTGTGATACATCGGAGTGTGCTGGGGTGGGCGAGGATTTGTGAGCGTGAATGAGAGAATGTTGTGATCAGAGAGAGGAAGAGGTAAGTTGTCTAAGGAGAAGGTTGAACAGAGCCGGGTAAAGGTCAGGTCGAGGGTGTTACTATCTGTGTGTGTTTCAGAGGTTGAGAGCTGTGAGAAGCCAAGAGAGGTGGTTAGAGATAGGAGCTGGGATGCAGATGGGGAGATGGGGCTGTTTAAGGGAATGTTGAAGTCTCCCAGAATAAGGGTTGGTAATTCTGAGGACATGAAGTGCGGCAGCCACTCAGAGAAATGATTGAGGAACTGTGTGGGTGAACCTGAAGGGCGGTGTACAACTGCTACTCTGAGGGGGAGGGGATGGAAAATACTAATGGTGTGGACCTCAAAAATGGGGAATGAGAGTGATGGGGCTGAAGGGATGACCTGGAAAGTCTGTTCCCAGGTCTTAGTAAATGGGAGAAAAGTAAGCCACCATGAGAAATAGCAGCATGGGAAGCAATGTCTGAGTCCTGGATCCAGGTTTCTTTGAGGGCCAGCAAATTAAGAGAGTTAGTGAGAAAGCAAATGTGAACGAAGAGAAGCTTGTTACATACAGACTGTGGATTCCAGAGAGCGCAAATAAAAGAGGGAGATGAAGGTGTGCAGATAATGTTAATGAGGTAAGTAATGTTTCTATGTGAGGTGGGGGAGGGGTTGAAGTTGGCAGAGGTAGGACCAGGGTTGGGAGAGATATCACCTGTCAGGAGCAGGAGCAAAAAGAGAATGAGCAAATAGCTTTTGTTTTTGTGACATGGAGTATGATGCAAAACTTTGAAATATGATGGACTGGGATTCTTCAGTAAACTGAAAATTGCATGAAACCTGTACGTAGGGGATGGCAGGAGAGAGGGGCTGATGTGAATGAGTGGTGATAGATGGGGGATGGGGTGGTGAAAATGGGTGGCAAAAGTACATAGGAAAAGAAACAATGAAACAATAGACATAGCAAAGATTGAAATTGAAAATAATTATACACATTGTTTTCAGTGTCTCTATCCCATTACCTTCCAGTCCAACTCAGTCAATTCCGGTCAATATCTGGTCTATTTTATATCTTGACACTTTATGAGACACTTATTCGAGACACAAAAGCAGACACGTCAGAAGTAGTGATGGGCGAATCCTAAATTACTCGGAATCGCTTGACTCTAGCGAGTCCGAGCCCAGGACTCGCTACTCGTTGCGAGTCTAGCGAGTCCAATGTTAATGAATGGGGAAGCGAGTAATAGCGAGTAGTGTGAGATTTACAACTCGCAGATGTGTCTCGGAAGCTTCAGCCTGAAGCAATCCTAGTTTTGTCATTTATTTGCATTGCTCGTTTACTTTGTAAGTAATCGCTGACTCGCACAGATAAGAGTCCTGTCTCCTCTGTGTTGGCTGCCAGCTCCAGGGTCCTAGAGCCCGCCTGCTGACTGATGTAGCAGAGCTGAAATTGTTCTCAGTCTGCTCATTCCCTGTGTACAGACATGAATGTCTGTGCACAGAGATGATGTAGCAGAGCTGAGATTGTTCTCAGTCTGCTCATTCCCTGTGCATAGAGATCTATATCTATACACAGGGGATGTAGCAGAGAGGACATCGCGTTTTGGACTGCGTCGGACGGAAGAGGATTTTTTTAATTAAAGATGGAGTCCCTAATGGCTTTTTTTTTTATTTCTAATAAAAAATTTTCTCTGTGTTGTGTTTTTTTTAAAACAATTTAATAGAAATTCATGGCGGTCATGTCTAATATTGGCGTGACCACCATAAATTTCGGGCTTAGGGCCAGCTGATAATACAAAGCTGGCCCTAACCTCTTTATTACCCAGCGTGCCACCGCTACCAGGGCCGCTGGAAGAGCGGGGTTCAGCGTCAGAGGATGGCACTTCAATGAACGCGCCATCTTCTGGGGCGGCTGCGGGCTGCAATTTGCAGCGGGGGGTGCCCAGAAAGCTTGGGCATCCCTACGCTGCGGATTCCAGCCCCCAGCTGCTTAGCTGTACCTGGCTAGACATAGAAATTGCGCGGAGCCCCACGCATTTTTTTTAAATTATTTCATGAAATTCTGAGATTCTGACTCTGAGACTCTGACTCTGAAATTCATTAAATAATTTTAAAAAAATGCGTGGGGCTCCGCGCAATTTCTATGTCTAGCCAGGTACAGCTAAGCAGCTGAGGGCTGGAATCCGCAGCGCAGGGATGCCCAAGCTTTCTGGGCACCCCCCGCTGCAAATTGCAGCCCGCAGCCGCCCCAGAAGATGGCGCGTTCATTGAAGCGCCATCCTCTGGCGCTGAACCCCGCTCTTCCAGCGGCCCTGGTGGCGGTAGCACGCTGGGTAATAAAGGGGTTAATACCAGCTTTGTTATACAAGCTGGTATTAAGCCCGAGATTCTTAATGTCAGGCCACGTTTGACCCAGCCACTAAGAATCTCCAATAAAGGGTTAAAAAAACACAGAGAAAATTTTTTATTTGAAATAAAAAAAAAAGCCATTAGGGACTCCATCTTTAATTAAAAAAATCCTCTTCCGTCCGACGTAGTCCAAAACGCGATGTCCTCTCTGCTACATGCACAGGGAATGAGCAGACTGAGAATAATCTCAGCACTGCTACATCATCTCTGTGAGCAGGCAGGTTCTAGGACCCTGGAGCTGCACAGAGAAGACAGCTGGACTCGGCTCGCAAAGAAACAGCAGTTACTTTGCGAGTTTCCCTGCTATCACTGGCACAGTAGCCAGTGATGACTCGCACGAGTCTAATGCAAACAATGGCAATCGTAGTTTTGTCAGCGTTTCTGACTAAACTAGGATTGATATTGATTTGCATTGGACTCGTGCGAGTCATCACTGGGAAACTCGCCGAGTACCGAGTCCTGCGAGTCCCTTACTACTCGCCGAGTAACGAGTCCTAGCGAGTAGATTCGCCCATCCCTAGTCAGAAGCAGACTACAACTCCTGGGAAAAAAAATTATGGAATCACCGGGCTCGGAGGATGTTCAGTTTTTCCTCTGCTTGGTCTGAAAAAAGTTACCCTTATTGGCTCGCATATTTTTATCTTGATTTCTTTTAGTGTTTCTTAAAGCCATAAAGTTGCCATTTGAAATGACTTTAATTTTGTGACTGTCTGTGTACTGTGCATATAATCTGTGTTGGGTATGCATTGTGATCTACTCAGCTTTCCTGGACTCTGACTGTCTGTCTACTGTGCATATAATCTGTGTTGGGTACGCATTGTGATCTACTCAGCTTTCCTGGACTCTGACTGTCTGTCTACTGTGCATATAATCTGTGTTGGGTATGCATTGTGATCTACTCAGCTTTCCTGGACTCTGACTGTCTGTGTACTGTGCATTTAATCTGTGTTGAGTACGCATTGTGATCTACTCAGCTTTCCTGGACTCTGACTGTCTGTGTACTGTGCATATAATCTGTGTTGGGTACGCACTGTGATCTACTCAGCTTTCCTGGAGTCTGACTGTCTGTGTACTGTGCATGTAATCTGTGTTGGGTACGCACTGTGATCTACTCAGCTTTCCTGGACTCTGACTGTCTGTGTACTGTGCATTTAATCTGTATATATGTTTATATTTTCTTACCTATCATGTCTTTGCTTTTTGTCATTCCTCATGATCAGTCTTCCATGACTTGGAGTGGCTACTCCAACCCCTCCCTACTTTTTATTACCTTTGTAATCACTCTGAGTATGTGGTCAGTTCACACCCACCCAGCCCCTCATCCACACCTGATTCATCTTAGCTGAAGATATATTCAGAACCACTAGTCTGATCCAGACTTGTCTGATCCATGTGTCTTTCAAACTACATCTTTCAAAGTACATTTTGTAAGTACAATACTTAGAAATAGACTAGAAATGACTGGAAAAAACTGGCAGGTAAAGGAATAGAAAGCCACCACAATGTTTCTCTCCTATTCACTACTACCCTTTAATACTTCATTTAATATTAACTCCTTAAATCCCTGCAACAAGTAAGGAACTAGTCATCTCTCCACCGATCCTCCCCAGCCATCTTACCTCTTCCTGACTACTATTTCTCCACATACTGGCTGCATCACCTCGTCCTTGGCTCCACCATCTTACCCCGGACTGCTCGATCTTGTCCCCAGCCACATCTTCCCTGGACTGTAGCTCATCCCTTGGTGGCATCCCACCCCGGACTGCTCTTCACCACTGACCATTCATCTACCACTACAGCTCTCTTTCCCCCTGCACCTGACCCCTGCTGTGTCCGACCCCTGTAATCCCTGCCCCCACACCACTATCCACAATGTTTCCACTCCTTTGCACTCTCACTCCCATCCTCCTCCACTTCCTGCTACCCCCGCTCATCCCATCACCCAGCAACAAAGTATTTCTCTCACCCTCCATCCTACCTAACCACCTCACCCATTTCTCCGAATTATTCCTTCACTTTCAATCCTCCATCTCCAAATATGCACGTCCACCACGTAAATTCTCCTGCTCTCACCTGCTAACCCTCTCACTGCTCCACCTACTTGCTGGCGACATTTCCCCTAATCCCGGCCCCCCCACCAAAAACATCCAAATGCCCCTGATCATAAGTTCCCATCCCCCAGTTCTTAATCCGGTGTATTGCCCCCTATAACATCAATGACATCTTGAAGTGTTTTGTGGTAGTTGTGGATGAGGCTCTCTATTTCCTCAGATGGTAAAGCTGCCCATTGTTCTTGGCAAAAAGCCTTCAATCATTTTTTGATAGTCAAGCATGCGTGAGTCCCTGTCTAGGGTGGTAAACATCTGGCTAAATTTCCTCTTGTACCACGGATCCAACAGTGTGGAACCCAATAGTTATCGATAATCCATAACAATACAGGTATCATGTTGTAGATATTGCAGCAAGAAGGTGCTCATGTGTTTGATGCATCCTTGAAGCCCACATCCTTTAGTTTTGGTGGCGGGTAACAATCAAGTTTCCTTCCCCCATCCCGCCAACCTTGGACAACAGATAGGGGAATAATTTCTTCCTCATCTCCTGACTGTTCTGTGCCCATCAACTCTTCATCCTCAACCTCGTCCATTTGTTACTTGGCTCTTGCACCTTCACTTTGGTTTGTCTGGAATCATGAGCTCTCCTCTGTCGCTCTACCCCACCCTCCCATCACACCTGCCTGTGCGATGAGAGTCCGGACCTTAGAGATATTGGTATACTTTCTGCATCTCCTCTTCCCTCCTTTCCTCTGGTACCACCACCTCATCCTGCAGAATTTTCAGAGTTCACTTCAGCATGTAGATGAAGTGGACAATCCTCCTCCCGCTAACCTCAGACCCCATGATTTTGACCTAGACGTCCCAGACATAGAAGACCTCCTTGAGCATCATTGCGTCCAACAGATGCTGTCAGAAGCACAACATAACTTAAAGATCCAAGAAGAACCCCTCCCCAATCCAGACCTCCAAATGTGTACAGACGACTCCAGGTTTGCTGATGAAGCAGGAAGGTTCCACATGGGCTACGCAGTAGTCACGATGAACCAGTCTGTCTCACTAAGCCTGTTGCCCCGTCCATGTCAGCCCAGGAGGCTGAGCTAGTTGCACTCATAGAGGCTTGCAAGGCATGGGAAGGGAAGAAGATCAATATCTGTATGGACTCAATATATGCTTTCGGTGTGGCGCATGATTTTTGTTACTTATGGAAGAACAGAGGATTTCTCACAGCCACCAGAACCCCCATCAAGCACGCAGATCTTGTAAAAGACCTTCAAGAGCATTAAAGTTGCCAGAAGAAGTAGCTGTGGTCAAAGTCGGAGCACTCGGATGCTTGGACACATTGAAGCCCTGGGTAATACTATGCAGATGAAGCAGCCCTCCATTTGTGCCTAGGGAAATTTACAGCAGAAGTGGCATGAAAGGGACAACAAATCCGAGCCCAAACAATGGTTATACCAAAAAGCCAGAGACAAACCCGAGATCAGAATGTGAGTGGCCAGATAACACCACAATAGTCCTTACTAAGGAAACACACAGAGGCTGGAACAGAAGAAAAATAAGAATAGAAAAAATGGGGAGCCAAGCAGGACAAGTATGCTGGATGCTAGACCCAAGAGCATGTCTTCCACGGACACCATACCCAACAGTAATCTCATGTGCCCATGGAGCCACATACTGGGGAAAAATCAAATGTTACAAAAGATAAGAAAATACTATATTTGGCATCTGGAATATCAACACCCATCTTGCAATAAACAAAGGCCTGCTTGATCTGTGCAACTTGCAATCCAGGAAAAACAAAAGACTCTACTAAAACATCTGGCAAAACCACTGCACCCATTTCAGAGAATCCAAGTTGACCATATTCAGATGCCCAAAGTAGGGAAATATGAACATGTCCTGGTAATAGTGGATATGTTCTCAGGCTGGCTTAAGGCCTACCCATTCACTAATATGACAGCCTGGACCACAGCTAAGAAACTGATGACAGATGTACGGTGTAGGTTTTGTGTACCAGAAGTAGTAGAAAGTGACCAGGGACCAGCATTTACAGCCCAACTCTATAGGGATCTGTGGAGTATGGTAGGAACCAGCCTAGGCCTTCATACACCCTATCATTTCAGCAGTGGCAAGGTTGACAGACTAAATGGTACTTTAAAGTCCAAACTATTGAAGATCAACCAGGGGACCAAAATCCCTTGGCCAGACGGGATTCCCATTGCCCTGTACTCAATCAGAAACACCCCGACAGGCCAACCCAAACTGACTCCCTATGAGGTATTCTTTGGAGGAGCCCCAAGGTTGGGAGAGTATTTCCCCCAAGAAATGGTTGCAGGTAGTGAGACCCTTGTTAACTATGTAAAACAATATTCCAAAGAACTTGCAATAACACATTCTGCAGATTTATCTTCTATCCCAGATCCCAACAGTGATGAGCAAACTCACTCAATCAAACTTGGAAACTGGGTGGTCATCAAGAAACACGTCCGGAAGTCCTGCCTGGATCCCAGATAGAGGGCCCATTACAAGTGATTTTGGTGATGTCTACATTAGTCAAAGTTGAAGGGAAGGCCACTTGGATCCAGCTTCACATCGCAAGAAACCCCAGCACCAGCACAGCCATGAGACTGTAGATCCTTTTCTGTGTTGTTTTTGTGAGTGCTCAGTCCCAGGTGGCAATTACTAAAATGGGAGATGAATTACTTTCTGGTATAATGCGACTAGTATTCGAGTGGCAACATTTAGATTTGATTATTGTAGCCTTGTCCCCTGTTACCATGATTATGCTCCACAAATGAGTAGGGTCTCCCAAATGAGAAAGGGGCAGCAATATATATGTGTTCCAGAAAGGGGATGGGGAGAGAGTTGCAGTTCATGGAAGCAACAAGTGGAGCACAGGGGATGATTGTGGGTACAGACCTCAGGTAGCGCTAAATAGGCAGGATGCCAAACAAAGATCCCTCCTTATCAGAATGACCCTCACTAAACAGCAGACAACACATAGTTGTGGATACATAGGAGTCAAATAGTTGGGGTCCTTGGTATCTCACCCTCAACAGATCCTCTTGTGATCAGGCCCTCACTCCTCCTGTATCTGGTGTCTTGTGTTACTCTGTATTGTCTAATTTTGTCTGTACATGTCCCCTCTGTATTGTAGACTGCTGCAGAATATGTCAGTGCTATATAAATAAAAAATACTATATTTTTCTTCTTATTATTATTACTAGATGGTGGCCTGATTCTAACGCATCAGGTATTCTAGAATACAGTGGTGGCCAAAAGTATTGACACCCCTGCAATTCTGTCAGATAATACTCAGTTTCTTCCTGAAAATGATTGCAATCACAAATTCTTTGCTATTATTATCTTCATTTAATTTGTCTTCAATGAAAAAAACACAAAAAGAATTGTCCTAAAGCCAAATTGGATATAATTCCACCAAACATAAAAAAGGGGGTGGTCAAAAGTATTGGCACTGTTAGAAAAATCATGTGATGCTTCTCTAATTTGTGTAATTAACAGCACCTGTAACTTACCTGTGGCACCTAACAGGTGTTGGCAATAACTAAATCACACTTGCAGCCAGTTGACATGGATTAAAGTTGACTCAACCTCTGTCCTGTGTCCTTGTGTGTACCACATTGAGCATGGAGAAAAGAAAGAAGACCAAAGAACTGTCTGAGGACTTGAGAAACCAAATTGTGAGGAAGCATGAGCAATCTCAAGGCTACAAGTCCATCTCCAAAGACCTGAATGTTCCTGTGTCTACCGTGCGCAGTGTTATCAAGTAGTGTAAAGCCCATGGAACTGTGGCTAACCTCCCTAGATGTGGACGGAAAAGAAAAATTGACGAGAGATTTCAGGGCAAGATTGTGCGGATGGTGGATAAAGAACCTCGACTAACATCCAAACAAGTTCAAGCTATCCTGCAGTCCGAGGGTACAACAGTGTCAACCTGTACTATCCATCGGCGTCTGAATGAAAAGGGACTGTATGGTAGGAGACTGAGGAAGACCCCACTTCTTACCCAGAGACATAAAAAAGCCAGGCTGGAGTTTGCCAAAACTTACCTGAGAAAGCCTACAACGTTTTGGAAGAATGTTCTCTCTTTTTGGGCAAAGGCATCAACATAGAGTTTACAGTAGAAAAAAAGAGGCATTCAAACAAAAGAACACGGTCCCTACAGTCAAACATGGCGGAGGCTCCCTGATGTTTTGGGGTTGCTTTGTTGCCTCTGGCACTGGACTGCTTGACCGTGTGCATGGCATTATGAAGTCTGAAGACTACTAACAGATTTTGCAGCATAATGTAGGGCCCAGTGTGAGAAAGCTGGGTCTCCCTCAGAGGTCATGGGTGTTCCAGCAGGACAATGACCCAAAACACACTTCAAAAAGCACTAGAAAATGGTGTGAGAGAAAGCACTGGAGACTTCTAAGGTGGCCAGCAATGAGTCCAGACCTGAATCCCATAGACACCTGTGGAGAGATCTAACAATGGCAGCTTGGAGAAGGCGCCTTCACATATCAGGGACCTGGAACAGTTTGCCAAAGAAGAATGGTATAAAATTCCAGCAGAGCATTGTAAGAAACTCATTGATGGTTACCGGAAGCGATGGATCGTTGTTATTTTGGCTAAAGGTTGTGCAACCAAGTATTAGGCTGAGGGTGCCAATACTTTTGTCTGGCCCATTTTTGGAGTTTTGTGTGAAATGATCATTGTTTTGCTTTTTGCTTCATTCTCTTTGGTGTTTTTTCATTGAAGACAAATTAAATAAAGATAATAATACCAAGAATTTGTGATTGCAATCATTATTTAGGAAGAAATGAGGATTATCTGACAGAATTGCAGGGGTGTCAATACTTTTGGCCAACACTGTATGTATGTAGTTTATTTATGAAGATTTAAGAATAATGCAATGAATACATGATATCTATCTATCTATCTATCTATCTATCTATCTATCTATCTATCTATCTATCTATCTATCACCTACTATGTGTCTATCGTGTCTATTGAATATTCTCCTGGGCTTGCCTTAGTTGGTAGAGCATTTGTGTTGTATGAATGGCGCGAACATGTTGTTGCCTGTTTGCCCTGTCTTCTGGAAAGTCATTCAGCCGACATTGTCTATGACATTCGGCATCTTGGGCTTGTCTGGCAGCAGTTTGTTGTGGTGTCTCCTGTTGCCAATGACATCTGTGAGATTGCGCATCCTGGGCTTGTCTCACAGCAGTTTGTTGTGGTCTCTCATGGTGTTGACGTTGTCGTCGCCTTGCTGATTCTGCAGCTTTTCTGTCATCATCATTGGCGTATTTGCACTTACGATTAAACCCATTGAATAAACGTGACTGAAGTAGTTCAGACTGTCACTGACACAATGTATGAAGTAAATGTGACTGAAGAACAGCAACACTATGACTGACAGCCTTGTAGACAGGATGAAGTGCGTCACACTATGACTGACAGCCTTGTAGACAGGAGTGAAGTGCGTCACAGTATGACTAAAGCTTGTGCGGAGTGGAAAGCAACAAATACAGCGCCACGCGGGAGAACGGCTTGGCAGGGGTTTTAAAATCCCAAGCCGCTGATTGGTCGCCGCTGAGAGCGGCGATCCAATCAGCGCGCAGGATTCATATTTTCCCCCGCAGCGACCAATCAGAGAAGTAGAGCGGCTTTGCGGGGGATTTGAATCCTGCTCGGGGTATACTGCTGACTCGCCGCGGACCTTGTGGGCAGTACATGAGCCGCGGTGCAAATTTTGAATTTGCACGGCTCTTTTGAATATGCTGCGCTCATTGGTTGCCCGGCTGCCTGGCAACCAATGAGCACTGGCGAGCTGGCGTGCGATTTCCGTGACAGACACGGTTAGGCAAATATACAGCAGATTATTATTCCCACACTTGAAATAAGACTCCATCTGGAGGACATTCTCAATCATTGCAGGAATTTATTATCCATTTCACATGCAGTATACACACAATGTGCGGTTCCCTTCAGCTCCTGCCCCAAGTGGGTTCACAATCTAATCTCCATCTTCTACAATGAACCTGTGTGCAATGACGTCCTCAGCAGATAGAACACTGAGGATTTCACTGCAGGAGGTTCAGAGCTAATCTGATATATGGGGATGAAGCCTAGAAGGATGATGAAAGGTTTATTATAAAGAATGGGAAACTTTCATTATGAGCCAATTACTTATGTGTCTGGGTTGGGAATGAAGCAAATGCAGCCGTTGTGTTCAGACTGGAACTTATAACCCGGTACAAGACCATAATGGCCGGCACTGAGCCCGAGTCATGCACCAGCGGTATATCACGATAATGCTACCATGGAAGACAATATTGTATTCTAAATTGATTGGATGGACAGGGAGCTTGGTGGATCCACGTGGATAAAGCCACTATGCAGTTTTTAAGGACCTGAACTCAAAGCCTTTCAAACAGAGGTATGAGATACAAGGCATCGACATGCGGACAGGGAAGGAGAATTGCTTTCCAGTATCCAACTTTACATTAAATTTGTCTGTCTGGTACTCAAAACAAACCTGTGAAGACAGAAAACAGATACAGTCAGATCTCCCACTTACACCTCCTATGTAAGGTTGACATATGCCGCAGTGAGAATACATTACATACGGGCCCAATAGTTATATAACTCGTAGCCCTCGGTGTAACCTTTCAATTGTATTTTTCCCACTAGTGTCCTTTCATATAGGATAACGCACTCTGTAGCAGTTTCTTGTATCCTCGGGCAATTGCAGTCAGCCTAATGGATATGTATTTGGCAAACAAGGTTCTGAAAGAATATGTACTGACCCTTAACCTGCTAACCCAACTGATCCCCAAATCATCATAAACGCACAACTTCCCCCTATAATAAAAATATTAAAATCCAGATCAAGGTATGAGGCGCTAATTACCACTTTCATATTGTGAGACAGTGTGGGGGATCATATGTGAAGGGCGCTATGCCTCCCCCAGAAAGCGCACTGTCACATATTGAACCCGGCATAGGGTGTAGGAAAGAGGGACGGTCCACTCCCTCCGCTCCGGGTCTTGCAGGTTTCCCCGAAGGAGACACGGGTTTAAAAGCCTGGTTAGGAGACAGGGGGGGTTCCCTGTGGACAGTTTTGGCCTGAAGCTGAAGCAGCAGCATCTATCGAACTGGACAAGACAAGAGCTCCAGGGGCCGTGTGCGGTAATAACATGGCCTGGTCCGGGAGGGCTGGGAGCTCGGTGCGACCTCAGTCGGAGAGCTCATAACCGGAAGGGACCGGGTTACTATCTGTAAACTGTATCCATTGTACCCGGCTGCGACCCAGAACCCGGCAACTTGTGCCACTGCTGTGCCTCATGAATAAATCTGGGTACTGTATAAACTAATACCGGCTCACAGCCGTTTGTCTTGCAATCCCGGCGCTACCCCACAATATACAAACTAGAGTTATAAGTGCAAATAGTGAAAAGGTTTGGGAGAACTCGCTGCATTTCGCAAGTCGTTCCTACATATGTGTCAAAGGTGGAGATGTACAAACGATTTCTCTTTGAGTTTGGATGTGTAGATTGGAGGAAAACCTGAGGAGTGTAATCTCGTATACACCGTGGCGATGCCGGACATTTGTTCTTTGGTTGTGAAGTCCAGCTGGCTGTAATTCCTGATTAGAGATGAGCGAAACTTGGAAGTTCGGATTTGACTCTGTTTGCTGAATGGGCAATATTCGCCCAACTATCCAAACTCCATTCAAATCAATGGGAGGCAAAATCAAAGGCGATAGAATACACCTTACACAGAAATTAGCTTACCAAGCAGCTATGCCACTGTTACCCTGATTCTGGAGTTCCGAGCCTGCTCATGAACATCACTATTTCCCCTCTCTTCATTGGTTAAAGTCAAATTTAACCCTGCCCACCTTCTCTGCTGACATCTGTGATTGGTTGCCATTAGGCAACCAAACTGAAGTTAGATTACTGTAAAAATAAATAAATAATTGAAAAAAATGGGCATGCATTCTTACTAATTTATATTGCCAGCCAAGGTAACGCAGGCAGCTGCGGGCTGGAATTCTCAGTGTGGTGAGGCCCAAACGTTCTGGGCCTGCACGCTAAAAATTGTAGCCAGCTGCTGCCCCAGAATTGGTGCCTCTATGAGAGGCGCCTAAACTAGCAGTTTCCCCAATCTTCCAATCTGCACTGGTGTCGGTGGAAGACTGGGTAATAAAAGGGTTAATGTCAGCTTTTTATGACAGACGGCCATTAGCTATACTTTTAGTAAGAATTAAAAAAAAAAAAAAAAAAAAACACACACGAAATTCTTTATTGCATATAAAATATGCAGCAACACAACGTTATCCAATTTATTAGCTCCCACCAAGTTCCACTCCGACTGAGTCTGCTGCAATCTCCTGTAATGTGTGATGCAGAACAGGTTAGCTGAGCTGTGAACAGATAGCTGATTGAGTCGGCTGAGTACAGACATCATCAGCAAAACAAATTAGCTGATGTGATCACTGGTCAGCAGACTCAATCAGCTGATCTGTTCTGCCAGGACTTCACACATTGTTGGACTCTCATGGACTACATTGGACTGGAACTTGGTGGGAGCTAATAAATTGGATAACGAGGTGTCTGTATTTTGTATACAATAAAAGATTTTCTTTGTATGCATGTTCTTTTTTTAACTCGTTACTGAAAGTATTGGTAAAATTAGCAACAGCTGACATTAGCAAAAGCTGACATCAACCCCTTTATTTCCCAGCCTTCCACCATCACCACCAGAGCAGATTGGAAGAGTGGGTTACCTGTCATTTTTGGCATCTCTGTATGAAGCACAATTCTGGGGCGGCTGCTGGCTGCAATTTATAGCATGCTGAGAATTTCAGCACGCAGCTGCCTGGGTTAACATTGACTAGCAATTTAAAATATGTGGAAGCCCACAGCAATTTTTTAAATTATTTAGTTAAATATTGAAAAAAAAAAAAGATGTAGAGCTTCGTTGTATTTTTGATTGCCATACAGATACAACTAGACAGCTTGGCGCTGGAATCCTCAGCATAGGGAAGCCCCAGCATTCTGGGACCCCGCTGCGAATTACAAACTGCAAAAAATGGTGCTTTCATCGTAGCGCTTTTTTCTGGAGCTGTATCGACTCTTCCAGCTGCCCTGTGACTGTGGTAGACTGGGTAATAATTATTGCCAGCTGGCACTAAGCCCGAGAAAATTAGAATTTTATATCTTTATGTTTGAAGCCTGAAATGTGGCAAAAGGTTGAAAAGTTCAAAGGGGCCAAACACTTTCACACGCAGAGTATACACTCCACAATCCTCTGCGACATCCTCTCTCAGGGGACCGGAGACTGACTGATTTCTGGCTACCATTGTGAATGGGGTGATGTAATAGTCTGGATCACCTGAGTTCAGCATACAGCTTAGAACACTTGGGCTTCCCCACGCTGAGAGTTCCAGGCCTCAGCTGTCTAGTTGTACATGGCTGTCTACCTAAGTTTTTTTTTTAAATTACTTCAGGAAATAATTTAAAAAAAGGGCTCCCCTGTATTTTGACTACTAGCCAGGTAAAACTAGGCAGCTGGCTGTTGGTGGCAGCCCGTACCTGCCTGCTATTGCTAGTGATCAAAAATACAGCAGAACCCCATAAGCGCAAAGCAATGGACATATGCTATTTTTATCTGAATTGCTAGAGGACAAGCTAGGATGGCCTTGCATGCTACTGACCCTCTGTAAATAATAAATGTTTGCCCTCCCCCCCAAAAAAATGAAAAAATATAATAAAAAAAAAAAAAAATCCCTTAAATATATTAAGCTCTCTTAAATGGCTGTTTTAAGGACATTGTAAGCTTTCTGGACTTCACAGCTGCTGCCACATCTGGCACTGTTTCCAAAATTCCAACCCTAAGGTGTAAAAAACACCTTCAAACTCCAGTAAGGCTAAGAAAAATAATTTAAAGCTCAAAAAAATTCTACAGCTTGATACAAGCCAGTTTACCCAATGAAAGGAACACTCCTAACCATAAGGTTTGGTGTTGTTCCCGGCCAATGGGTCTTCCAGCGAGTGTTTTTGACCCAACAAACAGTGAAAATTTTAGGGCCATTTTAAATTTTGAACTTTCTTTGGAACATAGCTGGATTCGTCAATTTTTTGGGGAAATTGTTTGGATTTCTGTTCCCAAACCAAATCAGCAATGTTAGCGGCCGAATTAGAAATTGAACACCTTTCCACAAAACATTTGGATCAATGTTGACAAGCCGGACACTCCATAGACTGACGTCACAATCAATAAACTAATGTGCTGCCGGACACGGAAATGGGAATTCTTCATCTATACGAGATTACAAACTCTCCAGATTATTCCTCCTATTTACCCAATCAAATATTAAGACAGAAAATCAACCAGAAAAGAGAGATGGTGGCAGATCCCGACCTTACAGCAGAGCTCACACAGAAGGAACGACTGCTGGCGGTGACTAGTTACCCAGACCTTCACTACCACACATAGATAGATATATAGATCTATCTATCTATACAAACAGATATGTAATTTGTTCACTTGTGCTGCAATTATGTATTCACTATGTAAACCCCAGACTACTCATCACTACTGACCACTCACCCACCACTACAGCTCTACGTCCCGCTGTATCTGACCCACGCTACTCCCATCCCCGCTCACCATCCAAATGTATCCCTCCTTTGCACTCTCACTGCCATCCTTCTCCACTTCCTGCTACCCCCCACTCTATCCCTCCACCCAGCAACAAAGTACTTCTGTCACCTTCCATCCTACCTAACTACCTCACCCACTCCTCTGAACTATTCCTTCACTTTAATCCTCCATCTCCAATCAGGCACGCCCACCACGTAAACTCTCCTGCTCTCACCTGCTAACCCTCTCCCTGCTCCTCCTACTCACTGGCGACATTTCCACTAATCCCCCCCTGCCACATTCCCACAGTCACCTACACCCCACCCCCCGTACCATCACCAACTCTCATAACCCCACCATCACCCACCCTCGCAACCCTGACCAACCTTAGACCCATCCCCCAGCCCCTGCCCTCTAATCTCCCTGCCAGGTGCACTCTGGAATGCCCGCTCAGTCTGTAATAAACTCCCAGACATCCATGAACTCTTTATTTCTAATAATCTCTCATTCCTTGGCATCACAGAGACCTGGCTCACCCCCTCTGACACGGCCTCCCCTGCTGCACTATCCTACGGTGGATTCAATCTTTCCCACACCCCCGCCCCTCTGACAAACACGGCGGAGGGGTCGGCATACTCCTATCTGACACCTACTCCTTCGCCCTATTCCATTACCCCCCTCTGTTACCCTCCCATCTTTCGAAGCCCACTCTGTCAGCATCAGTAACCTCCAGCTGGCTGTCATCTACGCCCCCTCGATCCATCCCCACCTTCCTCGACCATTTTACCACCTGGCTACTTCATTTCCTCTCTACTGACATCCCCACCATCATTATGGGCGATTTCAATATCCCTATTGACAGTGCCCACCCAACCGCCTCTCAACTTCTTTCCCTGACCTCCTCCTTCGGGCTCTCTCAATGGTCCTCCTCTGCCACCCACAAAGATGGCCACACGCCGGACCTCATCTTTACCCGTCTTTCCTCCCTTACTAACCTCACAAACTCAACCCTCCCCCTGTCTGACCACAATCTGCTGACCTCCTCCCTCTCCTCCCCTACTACACCACCTCCTCTCCGCAAACTTGATCATCCCCGCAGAAACTTAAAACACATTGATCTACACTCACTCTCAGAATCCCTTTTCCCTCTCGCCAACATAACATCTATATGTGACACAGACACTGCCACCACCCTCTACAACACCACATTAACCAAGGCCCTCGACCTAGCCGCACCCCTCACACACCACACTCCATGCACTAACAGGCAATCCTGGAACACCACCCTCACTAAAGACCTGAGATGGTCACTGAGAGGCGATGGAAAAAAATCACGTTCCACTGAGCACTTTGCGCTGGTCAAACAGTCTCTCATCGCCTTCAAGAGTGCACTTGCTACCGCCAAACAAACCTTCTTATCCCTAATAACCTCCCAGGCCCACAATCCCAAACAACTTTTCAAAACCTTCAATTCCTTACTCCGCCCGCCTGCTCCCCCTCCATCTCCCCTTATCTCTGCAGAAGACTTTGCTTCCTTCTTCAAAGAAAAGATTGACAGAATCAGAGACATCTTGGATCCACTGTCCCCACAGACTCCCCTTTCACCTATACTGCCCTCTACTTCCATCAACTTTCCCCCCATAACTGAAGACCAGCTCTCCTCCCTCCTGTCAAAATCACACCTCATCACCAGCGCCCACGACCCACTCCCATCCCACCTCATTCCCAACCTTACTTCCGTTATCATCCCAGCCCTAACTCATCTTTTCAACCTATCACTTACCACTGGCACCTTCCCCTCAGCCTTCAAACACGCCTTGATCACACCCATCCTCAAAAAACCCTCCCCTAATAGGCCTGCAACAGATGTACTGTTCCATGGTGCAAGGGGCTCTCGTCTTACCATACAGTGCTCCATACCTGATGTATACTCCCCTAACATCATTAGCAGTGACGTGTTGAGAAAGGCCTAATAGGGGGCCGAAACGTTATTGCTGCTGTCACCTCACCATCCATGTGTTCTTCACAATAAATCACTTGAAACTGAACCAGATGAGTGCTTGGATTCTATTATAACTACAATAGAGATCACCAGATCCTTTCCTACATAGCACCATCAACCTCCCACCACTGAGTGCTGGTCATAAATTATATAAAAGCTGACTGAGTTTCTGGGATCCAGACAGACTCTTGCATCTTTCATCCAGCAACTGATGTTTCTAGATTGTGAGTCATGGCGAAAGCAAAAGAATTGTCAACGAATCTAAGGAGAAGATTTTTGATTATTCTAGCTTTATAATACCAGTCTAATCATCCCTGTCTGAGCTCATAGTGTAATGTTAAAGGTGAAAAAAAGCATCTATACACTTACATTTCCTTATGTAATGAGGCAGTCAGTCTCCAGCTTGGACGATGGAGACTGTTTGGCAGGTTAATAGTTAACATTTCAGCCTTATGTTGGGAGACCTGATGTGATGTCATAACCATGTGACTACAATAGGCGGAGCTAAGTCCCTATAACATAATATGAGTTTGCTTGCTTAGCTCCAATCACTATGGTCTCATGATTGTTACATCACACAGGTCCTTTAGCCATGCAAGTTAATAGTGAGTTAACTATTATCCTGCCGGACCGTCTCCCTCGTCCAAGGTGGAGACTGAAATGAGAATGTATAAATGTTTTTTATCACCTTTTACATTACACTCTGAGCTCAGACAGGGATGATTAGAATAGGACTATGAAGCTGCAGCTACAGACAGTGATAGCTGGGGGCATAAACCACCTGACAGGTTCCCTTTAAGAACTGGGGGATGTGAACTTGTGATCAGGGGCATTTGGATGTTTTTGGTGTCATTATGATTTATAAAGGGAAAACACAGTAGATGACAATAAATGTCTTCACCCAACCACTAACCATGAGGGGAAACAGAGAGAATGTGTTATCATTCATTGTCTGAAGAAAGGCCGAGAAAGCAACCAATCCTCCGAGGTGTGTAGACTGAGGAGCACAGCTGTATGTATATACCAGAGGTGTGGAGACTGAGGAGCACAGCTGTATATACCAGAGGTGTGGAGACTGAGGAGCACAGCTGTATATACCAGAGGTGTGGAGACTGAGGAGCACAGCTGTATGTACCAGGGGTGTGGAGACTGAGGAGCACAGCTGTATGTACCAGGGTTGTGGAGACTGAGGAGCACAGATGTATATACCAGGGGTGTGGAGACTGAGGAGCACAGCTGTATATACCAGGGGTGTGGAGACTGAGGAGCACAGCTGTATATACCAGAGGTGTGGAGACTGAGGAGCACAGCTGTATGTACCAGGGGTGTGGAGACTGAGGAGCACAGCTGTATATACCAGGGGTGTGGAGACTGAGGAGCACAGCTGTATGTACCAGGGGTGTGGAGACTGAGGAGCACAGCTGTATGTACCAGGGGTGTGGAGACTGAGCAGCATAGCTGTATATACCAGGGGTGTGGAGACTGAGGAGCACAGCTGTATATACCAGGGGTGTGGAGACTGAGGAGCACAGCTGTATATACCAGGGGTGTGGAAACTGAGGAGCACAGCTGTATATACCAGGGGTGTAGAGACTGAGGAGCACAGCTGTGTGTACCAGGGGTGTGGAGACTGAGGAGCACAGCTGTATGGTATTAGAGCTTGTACGCAGTGCCTGACCAAGGTTTACTTAGTGCACCCGTATCTTACGTGTATATAGTTCATTCATCTGTAAGCGGGCAATCAGGGCTTTATTGAAAGCGGATTTTTTTAAATTAAAGTGGGAACACTAAGATTTTATATTTATTTATAATCAGATATAAAGATAATCTTCCCAAAAAGTCCCCGTCCTCTCACCGTGGTCTCGGCCCCTTTATGGAAGGGAAAAGAAGACTCCTTTTGTTCAGATCCGTAGGTATCGGCTTTCTTGGAATTGCAGATTATTATATTGACGTCTCCTTGATAGTCAAAACGAGGGTTGAAGTGGAGGAGATAATTTGATTCATCTCTCCCCAAATTTATTGTAAATCTAAAAATGAGAAGACATCCAGTTACACACAAGTATTCACAGTCACACAAATGTAAGAGGGACATTAATGTCTGGATTATTTCACCCCTCCAGATCTCTGGCCCTGTCCCCATATACTGCCAGACTGGCTAAGACCCGACCAGGAGAGACATTCACTTATTCTGTGCTCAGGATACAATGGCTTTACACCAGCAATGTCCTGAGCACTAACTTCATAAATAAGGACGCAGAGTCTGAACGACGTAACCCCAAGGTCCAAATGGACAATGTCCTTGGTGTCTTCAGGTATATTTTCATTTTTACCATGTGTTTCAATACCATGATTGCTGTAGCTTTATGGTGTTTTCATCTTCCATTTTGCATTTGTTGGTAAAATATTTCATTTCTATTTTACAATTGAAGCTCCAAGTCCAGCAGTTTACAACTCGAAGGACTTAACATGCCTTAAATCTGCCTCTGACAAGGCACTGGAGCCATGCCTATCCCATCCCTGCTCTACCAGATTTCACTGCATTGTGCAGCTTGGACCTCGCTGATGACAGCAGAGGAGGGTTGCTCCATTTGTCAGGGCTTGACAGAAATAACTACTTTTTTCCCAAAAGTGACAATTTTAATTGTGTATTGAACACTATAGGGTCCTACTACTATTAAAGGGTCAATAAACTTTGTATAAATTGATAGTAAATATGGAAACACTAACATTTTATTGAAGAAATCAGACTCTTTGTCCTCTCCCTATATCCTAACTCACAATCTGCTCTGAATCAGCCTTGATTATCACCCAAGAAAAAAGAGGGGGAAGACAAGAGGCGCAATAGTGCCCTTATCACTAGACACTGATGGGTGTAATGGTGAGTAATTAAATCTGCTCACCTGGTCCAGTTGTGAGACCCACAACTGGTTTGAAGGCTTATTGGTAATGTCCTGATGGCTGCTGCTGGACTCCCACCGGCCACACTCACGTGTAGGTTGTAACAATGCTTAGGGAAAAAAGGTGTGCTGTAGTCCGCGCTGCCAGGATCACTCACTCCAATAAATATGAGTAGAAAATCTTCATCAAAACCTCCTTTATTCTCCTACGCGTTTCAGTGCCCTCCTGGCACCTTCATCAGGGATAACCTGATGTTGGTTATCCCTGATGAAGGTGCCAGGAGGGCACTGAAACGCGTAGGAGAATAAAGGAGGTTTTGATGAAGATTTTCTACTCGTATTTATTGGAGTGAGTGATCCTGGCAGTGCGGACTACAGCACACCTTTTTTCCCTAAGCATTGATTATCACCCAGGATGCTAACACAGTTGAAAGTGCAATGTGTCGGTAGCCCCACATCCACAACAAGTCCACATAGTGGCCACCTGGTCTGACACTATTAGCTATTTACCACTGTCTGTTGACTCCCATTGAATTTTGTAGGGATAATAGAACTGTCCAAAAGGAGCATTTGTAGGGTATATATTAGATGTACACCACATGTAGTGTGAACAAACATTAGGCTGCTCCGAGGACTGCTCTGAGCTCACATTGACTCATCTTCCAAATGCTATTTTGAATTGATCTGCCATCTTTCTAAACTTCCACTGACCTTATTATCTAAAGACCTACAGCGAATGAACCCCACAGTGGTAAATCCGCTGAGGATCATTGCAAAATGGACATTGTGAAGTGTGAAGTTCAGGACATCTGCAGGATACCGTAACTTAGAAATCTCAAACCTCGTCTATTTCTCCTGCAGACGTTTCACATCATGAGTATGGTGAACTATGGAGGGGACACAGCGATAATCAGAAAACCAGAACCCGTCATACAGCAAGGTAAACTGATCAAAAATGGTCAGATCTCCTGGTTTTATGCTAGACATGTGGACCGCAAACAAATGCAAACATGTGCCCAGCTCCATAGACATTAATGGATACATGTTCTATCTGAGAATATAGTAGACATACATGATTTACAGATGTTAGAGTGAGACGTTAAACAGATAACAGCTATATTACGTTTTGGAGTCTGGGGGGATGTAGCCCTTGACTTCCACGTAGTGACCTGGTTTCAGGTTGAAATTTTTCAGGACCAAATTCTGTACATAGAGAATAGACACAAAATGAACAGAATAAATATTAAACACAATCATGTGAGGAGTCGACATATAATATACACAACTAAAACCACCGATATCTCAACATGACCCCAACTACCGCACACAACACTGGAACATCATCGCCGATACTTTGTGTAACCTTCAGCTCATTATTATACAGAGAGACAGGGGCAAAGGTTTGTGTTCAAAGGAAAGAATGAAATATCCTTCCTGGAGAGAAGCTTCCGAAGCCTTGGTGGATGCTCATCTCTCGGGATTCAGCAGAGAACCATTGAAACATACGCCCACCAGTTATATACCCAACTCATTCCATAAGAGATTGTAACTAGATGGGAAACTTTAATATAGATGAAGGAATCGGGAGATACAGATTTACCCCAACATGTAACACATGCCCTACACAAAGCCCACATCCCAAAACAAGATCTACATCCCCAAAATAGCCCACATCATCACACAGAGCCTACATACCAAATCAAAGCTCTCATCCCCAACAAAGCCCACATCACACAGAGCAAACATTCATAAACAAAGCTCACATCCCCAAACAAAGCTCATATCTCCAAACAAAGCCTACATCCCCAAACAAAGCCCACATCCCCAAACACAGTTCACATTCTCAAACAAACCTACATCTCCAAACAAAGCTCACATCCCCAAACAAAGCTCACATCCCCAAACAAAGTTCACATCCCCAAACAAAGCACACATCCCCAAACAGAGCCCACATCCCCAAACACAGCTCACATCCCCAAACACAGCTCACATCCCCAAACACAGATCACATCCCCAAACAAAGCTCACATCTCCAAACAAAGCTCTCATCTCGAAACACAGCTCACATCCCCAAACAAAGCTCACATCCCCAAACAAAGCTCACATCCCCAAACAAAGCTCACATCCCTAAACACAGCCAACATTCCCAAACAAAGCTCACATCCCCAAACAAAGCTCACATCCACAAGCAAAGCTCACATCCCCAAATAAAGCTCACATCCCCAAACAAAGCTCACGTCCCCAAACAAAGCCCACAGGACTGACGTATAGCAAATGTGGTGCCAATATTCAAAAAGGGGACAAAAACTGAACTTGGAAATTATAGGCCAGTAAGCTTAACCTCTACTGTGGGTAAAATCCTAGAGGGTTTTCTAAGAGATGCTATACTGGAGTATCTGAAGAAAAATAACCTCATGACCCATTATCAACATGGTTTTACGAGGGACCGTTCCAGTCAAACTAATCTGATAAGTTTCTATGAAGAAGTAAGTTCTGGACTGGACCAAAGAAATGCAGTGGATGTGATGTATATGGACTTTTCAAAAGCTTTTGATACAGTGCCAAACAAAAGGTTGATACATAAAATGAGGGCAATGGGGATAGGGGAAAATATGTGTAAGTGGGTTAAGAACTGGCTTAGTGATAGGAAACAAAGGGTGGTCATTAATGGAACACACTCAGAATGGGTCACAGTTAACAGTGGGGTACCACAGGGGTCAGTGTTGGGCCCTACAGGTAACAGTGGGGTACCACAGGGGTCAGTATTGGGCCTGCTTCTTTGTAATATATTTATTAATGACCTTGTAGGGGGCATACAGAGTAGAATCTCAATATTTGCAGATGACACTAAACTCTGCAGGGTAATCAATACAGAGGAGGACAATTTTATATTACAGGAGGATTTATGTAAACTAGAAGCTTGGGCTGATAAATGGCAAATGAGCTTTAATGGGGATAAATGTAAGGTCATGCACTTGGGCAGAGGAAAGAAAAGGTATAATTATGTGCTTTATTGTAAAACACTGGGCAAAACTATCAATGAAAAAGACCTGAGTGTATGGGTAGATGATAAACTCACATTTAGTGGTCAGTGTCAGGCAGCTGCTGCAAAGGCAAATAAAATAATGGGATGTATTAAAAGAGGCATAGATGCTCATGAGGAGAACATAATTTTACCTCTATACAAGTCACTAGTGCGACCACACTTATGGCCACTTTACACATACCAACTTATCTGTCCAACTTCTGAACAGATCTCTGGTTGCAGTGAAATCATGGACACTAGACTGTGAGCCCTCGTGGACAGGATCCCTGGCCCCATTGTACCCGTACGATTGTTTTGTCGATTTGTCGTCGTTTTTCGACCACTTGTCTTTGTCTACCCCCTAACTTGTACAGCGCTATGTATCCTAATAGCGCTATATAAATACTTAATAATAATAATAATAATAATAATTTGTACACAGCCACAAAATGGAGCATTGTGTCCATGATTTCACTGCAACCAGTAAGTTGTTCAGAAGTTGGACAGATAAGTTGGTGTGTGTAAAGTGGCCATTAGAATACTGTGTACAATTCTGGTCTCCGGTGTATAAGAAAGACATAGCTGAACTAGAGCGGGTCCGGAGAAGAGCGACAAAAGTCATCAGAGGACTGACAGGTCTGCAATACCAAGACAGGTTATTAGAGGACTGAGGGGTCTGCAATACCAAGACAGGTTACTAAACTTGGGGTTATTTAGCTTGGAAAAACGAAGGCTTAGGGGTGATCTTATAATAATGTATAAATATATGAGGGGACAGTACAGAGACCTTTTTAATGATCTTTTTACTCTTAGGCCTGAGACTGGGACAAGGGGGCGTCCACTACAGAGACGGGGACAAGAGGGCATCCTCTACAGAGACTGGGACAAGGGGGCGTCCTCTACAGAGACTGGGACAAGGAGGCGTCCTCTACATAGACGGGGACAAGGGGGCGTCCTCTACAGAGACGGGGACAAGGGGGCGTCCTCTACAGAGACGGGGACAAGGGGGCATCCTCTACAGAGACTGGGACAAGGGAGCATCCTCTACGTCTGGAGGAAAGAAGGTTTAATCATAATTACAGACGCGGATTCTTTACTGTAAGAGCAGTGACACTATGGAACTCTCTGCCACATGATGGTGTAATGAGTCACTACTAACATTTAAGAAGGGCCTGGATGCCTTTCTTGAAAACTATAATATTACCAGTTATACATACTAGATTCTTTGATAGGGCGTTGATCCAGGGAACTCGTCTGATTGCCGTATCTGGAGTCAGGAAGGAATTTTTTTCCCCAATGTGGAGCGTAGTGTTGCCACATGGGTTTTTTTTTGCCTTCCTCTGGATCATGTTAGGCTATGGGGTGAATTAGATGGACTTAAAGTCTCCCTTCAACCTTAAAAACTATGTTACTATGTTACTATCCCCAAACACAGCTCACATCCCCAAACAAAGCTCACATCTCCAAACAAAGCTCACATCTCCAAACACAGCTCACATCCCCAAACACAGCTCACATCTCCAAACACAGCTCACATCTCCAAACACAGCTCACATCCCCAAACACAGATCACATCCCCAAACAAAGCTCACATCTCCAAACAAAGCTCTCATCTCGAAACACAGCTCACATCCCCAAACAAAGCTCACATCCCCAAACAAAGCTCACATCCCCAAACAAAGCTCACATCCCTAAACACAGCCAACATTCCCAAACAAAGCTCACATCCCCAAACAAAGCTCACATCCACAAGCAAAGCTCACATCCCCAAATAAAGCTCACATCCCCAAACAAAGCTCACGTCCCCAAACAAAGCCCACAGGACTGACGTATAGCAAATGTGGTGCCAATATTCAAAAAGGGGACAAAAACTGAACTTGGAAATTATAGGCCAGTAAGCTTAACCTCTACTGTGGGTAAAATCCTAGAGGGTTTTCTAAGAGATGCTATACTGGAGTATCTGAAGAAAAATAACCTCATGACCCATTATCAACATGGTTTTACGAGGGACCGTTCCAGTCAAACTAATCTGATAAGTTTCTATGAAGAAGTAAGTTCTGGACTGGACCAAAGAAATGCAGTGGATGTGATGTATATGGACTTTTCAAAAGCTTTTGATACAGTGCCAAACAAAAGGTTGATACATAAAATGAGGGCAATGGGGATAGGGGAAAATATGTGTAAGTGGGTTAAGAACTGGCTCAGTGATAGGAAACAAAGGGTGGTCATTAATGGAACACACTCAGAATGGGTCACAGTTAACAGTGGGGTACCACAGGGGTCAGTGTTGGGCCCTACAGGTAACAGTGGGGTACCACAGGGGTCAGTATTGGGCCTGCTTCTTTGTAATATATTTATTAATGACCTTGTAGGGGGCATACAGAGTAGAATCTCAATATTTGCAGATGACACTAAACTCTGCAGGGTAATCAATACAGAGGAGGACAATTTTATATTACAGGAGGATTTATGTAAACTAGAAGCTTGGGCTGATAAATGGCAAATGAGCTTTAATGGGGATAAATGTAAGGTCATGCACTTGGGCAGAGGAAAGAAAAGGTATAATTATGTGCTTTATTGTAAAACACTGGGCAAAACTATCAATGAAAAAGACCTGAGTGTATGGGTAGATGATAAACTCACATTTAGTGGTCAGTGTCAGGCAGCTGCTGCAAAGGCAAATAAAATAATGGGATGTATTAAAAGAGGCATAGATGCTCATGAGGAGAACATAATTTTACCTCTATACAAGTCACTAGTGCGACCACACTTATGGCCACTTTACACATACCAACTTATCTGTCCAACTTCTGAACAGATCTCTGGTTGCAGTGAAATCATGGACACTAGACTGTGAGCCCTCGTGGACAGGATCCCTGGCCCCATTGTACCCGTACGATTGTTTTGTCGATTTGTCGTCGTTTTTCGACCACTTGTCTTTGTCTACCCCCTAACTTGTACAGCGCTATGTATCCTAATAGCGCTATATAAATACTTAATAATAATAATAATAATAATAATAATTTGTACACAGCCACAAAATGGAGCATTGTGTCCATGATTTCACTGCAACCAGTAAGTTGTTCAGAAGTTGGACAGATAAGTTGGTGTGTGTAAAGTGGCCATTAGAATACTGTGTACAATTCTGGTCTCCGGTGTATAAGAAAGACATAGCTGAACTAGAGCGGGTCCAGAGAAGAGCGACAAAAGTCATCAGAGGACTGACAGGTCTGCAATACCAAGACAGGTTATTAGAGGACTGAGGGGTCTGCAATACCAAGACAGGTTACTAAACTTGGGGTTATTTAGCTTGGAAAAACGAAGGCTTAGGGGTGATCTTATAATAATGTATAAATATATGAGGGGACAGTACAGAGACCTTTTTAATGATCTTTTTACTCTTAGGCCTGAGACTGGGACAAGGGGGCGTCCACTACAGAGACGGGGACAAGAGGGCATCCTCTACAGAGACTGGGACAAGGGGGCGTCCTCTACAGAGACTGGGACAAGGGGGCGTCCTCTACAGAGACGGGGACAAGGGGGCGTCCTCTACAGAGACGGGGACAAGGGGGCATCCTCTACAGAGACTGGGACAAGGGAGCATCCTCTACGTCTGGAGGAAAGAAGGTTTAATCATAATTACAGACGCGGATTCTTTACTGTAAGAGCAGTGACACTATGGAACTCTCTGCCACATGATGGTGTAATGAGTCACTACTAACATTTAAGAAGGGCCTGGATGCCTTTCTTGAAAACTATAATATTACCAGTTATACATACTAGATTCTTTGATAGGGCGTTGATCCAGGGAACTCGTCTGATTGCCGTATCTGGAGTCAGGAAGGAATTTTTTTCCCCAATGTGGAGCGTAGTGTTGCCACATGGGTTTTTTTTGCCTTCCTCTGGATCATGTTAGGCTATGGGGTGAATTAGATGGACTTAAAGTCTCCCTTCAACCTTAAAAACTATGTTACTATGTTTACTATCCCCAAACACAGCTCACATCCCCAAACAAAGCTCACATCTCCAAACAAAGCTCACATCTCCAAACACAGCTCACATCCCCAAACACAGCTCACATCTCCAAACACAGCTCACATCTCCAAACACACATCACATCCCCAAACACAGTCATCCACATCCCCAAACACAAACTCACATCCCCAAACACAGCTCACATCCCACAACACAGCTCACATCCCCAAACAAAGCTCACACTCCACCCAAACACAGCTCACATCCCCAAACACAGCTCACATCCCCAAACACAGCTCACATCCCCAACACAGTCTCACATCCCCAAACACAGCTCACATCCCAAACACAGCTCACATCCCCAAACACAGCTCACATCCCCAAACACAGCTCACATCCCAAACACAGCTCACATCCCAAACACAGCTCACATCCCCAAACACAGCTCACATCCCCAAACACAGCTCACATCCCAACACAGCTCACATCCCCAAACACCAGCTCACATCCCCAAACACAGCTCACATCTCCCCAAACACAGCTCACATCCCAAACACAGCTCACATCCCCAAACACAGCTCACATCCCCAAACACAGCTCACATCTCCAAACACAGCTCACATCCCCAAACACAGCTCATCTCCAACACAGCTCATCCAAACACAGCTCACATCCCCAAACACAGCTCACATCCCCAAACACAGCTCACATCCCCAAACACAGCTCACATCCCAACACAGCTCACATCCCCAAACACAGCTCACATCCCAAACACAGCTCACATCCCCAAACACAGCTCACATCCCAAACACAGCTACATCCCCAACACAGTCACATCTCCAAACACAGCTCACATCTCCAAACACAGCTCACATCCCCAAACACAGCCACATCCCCAAACACAGCTCACATCCCCAAACACAGCTCCACATCACTCCCAAACACAGCACTCCAACAGATCCCCAAACACAGCTCACATCCCCAACACAAAAATCCAAACACAGCTCACATCCCAAACACAGCTCACATCCCCAAACACAGCTACTCCAACACAGCTCACATCCCAAACACAGCTCACATCCCCAAACACAGCCACATCCCCAAACACAGCTCACATCCCCAAACACAGCTCACATCCCCAAACACAGCTCACATCCCCAAACACAGCTCACATCCCAAACAACAGCTCACATCCCCAAACACAGCTCACATCCCCAAACACAGCTCACATCCAAACCACACACATCCAAAACAGCTCACATCCCAAACACAGCTCACATCCCCAAACACAGCTCACATCCCCAAACAAGCTCACATCCCCAAACACAGTCACATCCCAAACACAGCTCACATCCCACAAACACAGCCACTATCCCCAAACACAGCTCACATCCCCAAACACAGCTCACATCCCCAAACACAGCTCACATCCCAAACACAGCTCACATCCCCAAACACAGCTCAACTCAACAGCCATCCCAAACACAGCTCACATCCCCAAACACAGCTCACATCCCCAAACACAGCTCACATCCCCAAACACAGCTCACATCCCCAAACACAGCCCACATCCCCAAACACAGCTCACATCTCCAAACACAGCCACATCCCCAAACACAGCTCACATCCCCAAACACAGCTCACATCCCCAAACACAGCTCACATCCCCAAACACAGCCAAAATCCCCAAACACAGCTCACATCCCCAAACACAGCCACATCCCCAAACACAGCTCACATCCCCAAACAAAGCTCACATCCCCAAACACAGCTCACATCCCCAAACACAGCTCACATCCCCAAACACAGCTCACATCCCCAAACACAGCTCACATCCCCAAACACAGCTCACATCCCCAAACACAGCTCACATCCCCAAACACAGCCCATATCCCCAAACACAGCTCACATCCCCAAACACAGCTCACATCCCCAAACACAGCTCACATCCCCAAACACAGCTCACATCCCCAAACACAGCTCACATCCCCAAACACAGCCCACATCCCCAAACACAGCTCACATCCCCAAACACAGCTCACATCCCCAAACACAGCTCACATCTCCAAACACAGCTCACATCCCCAAACACAGCTCACATCCCCAAACACAGCCCACATCCCCAAACACAGCTCACATCTCCAAACACAGCCACATCCCCAAACACAGCTCACATCTCCAAACACAGCCCACATCCCCAAACACAGCCACATCCCCAAACACAGCTCACATCCCCAAACACAGCTCACATCCCCAAACACAGCCCACATCTCCAAACACAGCTCACATCCCCAAACACAGCTCACATCCCCAAACACAGCCCACATCCCCAAACACAGCCCACATCCCCAAACACAGCTCACATCCCCAAACACAGCTCACATCCCCAAACACAGCTCACATCCCCAAACACAGCTCACATCCCCAAACACAGCTCACATCTCCAAACACAGCCACATCCCCAAACACAGCTCACATCTCCAAACACAGCCCACATCCCCAAACACAGCCACATCCCCAAACACAGCCCACATCCCCAAACACAGCCACATCCCCAAACACAGCCACATCAGCAAACACAGCTTCCATCCCCAAACACAGCTCACATCCCCAAACACAGCCCACATCCCCAAACACAGCTCCCATCCCCAAACACAGCTCACATCCCCAAACAAAGCTCACATCCCCAAACACAGCTCACATCCCCAAACACAGCTCACATCCCCAAACACAGCTCACATCCCCAAACACAGCTCACATCCCCAAACACAGCTCACATCCCCAAACAAAGCTCATCCTCCCTTCTGTCACGATCACACCTCACCAGCTGTGTCCTCAACCCTCTCCCCTCCCACCTCATCCCGAACCGCACCACTGTCCTTATTCCTGCCCTAACTCACCTCTATAACCTATCACTCACGACCGGCGTCTTCCCCTCAACCTTCAAACATGCCTTGATCACACCCATCCTCAAAAAATCCTCCCTCGATTCTGCTGCCTCTTTGACCGACTACAATCCAGCTTCTGTTCCCATCATTTCACTGAAACACCCCTAACCAAAGTCACTACCGACCTACTGACCACCAAGAGCAAGCAACACTCCTCGACCTATCTGCTGCCTTCGACATCATTGACCATTCCCTCCTACTTCAGATTCTGGAATCTCTCGGCATCGCTGACCAAGCCCTTTCCTGAATCTCCTCATATCTAACTGACCGGTCATTCACTGTCACCCACTCCCATACCTTGTCTTAGCCCTACCCCCTATCCATCAGTGTCTCTGAAGGCTCTGTTCTGGGACCCCTACATTTTCCATCTACACCCTTGGCCTAGGACAACTCATTCAGTCCCACGGCCTTCAGTATCATCTCTTACGCCGACACCCAGATCTATCTATCTGGACCTGACATCACCTCTCTACTATCCAAAATTCCACAGTGCCTGACCGCCATCTCCTCCTTCTCTGCTCACCTACTCAAACTGAACATGGACAAAACTGAGTTCATCATCTTCCCCCCCAAATCGTTCTCCCCCTCTACCAGACATATCCATCACTGTCAACTGCTCACTCTCCTCAGTCCCCCATGCCAAGTACTTCAGAGTAAACCTTGACTCCTCTCTCTCCTTCAAGCCTCACATCCAAGCCCTTGCCACCTTTTGCCGACTCCAGCTCAAAAACATTTAATGGATTCGCAGTTTTCCTTGACCACGATTTTGCTAAAATACTTGTTCGTTCTCTCATCATTTCCCTCCTTGACTATTCCCACTCCTGATACCCGGACTCCCCACTATATGGATACTAGCACCTCTCCAAGCTATCCTAAACTCTGCTGCCTGACTCATTCACCTGTCTCCCCACTACTCCTCATTCGCTCCCTCTGCCAAGCCCTTCACTGGCTCCCCACCTCTCAGAGATTCCGCTTCAAAACCCTAACCATGATGTACAAAACCATCCACAACCTGCCCCCTCCATACATCTGAGATGGTCTCCCATTACCTACCCTCATGCAACCTGCGCTCCTCCCAAGAACTCCTTCTCTATTCCACTTTCATTTACTCAGCTCACAATCGCATACAAGACTTCTCCCGTGCATCAGCTATCCTCTGGAACTCTCTCCCCAACACATCGCTCTCACCTACCCTAGGATCCTTCAAAAGAAACCTGAAGACCTACCTCTTCTGACAAGCCTACAACCTGCAATGAGGCCTGGTCCACCACACCGTCTCATGATCGGCAATACCCCCTCGTACTGTACACCCTGGTCTCTCATAGACTGAGTTCTCGCGGACATGGTCCCAGCCACTCTTGTTCCTGCTTGTCTACTATACGTATCTATTGTACTTTTCCTTGTCTACCCTCTTATCATGTAAAGCGCCATATAAATAAATAATAATAATAATAAATCTCAACCTCACTCAAAGCAGGTTCCATTGTCCTTCTGCTCCAGTCAAGTGTCATAACAACTGCTCCGTCCTTGTATATTTATCGTGGGTTTCAGCCAATCAGAGAAGGACAGTCTCCTGCCAAACCCAAGATGTCTTATCTAACACCAAATCTGAATGATAATATATAGTATAATCCGCTCAGCGAGGAGCATCAGCCCCGGGCCCAGACACTTACTGGAGATCCACATGATACTGTAACCCCTGATGTGCTGGATTTGTCTGCTCACAATGATGAGACCTACATTATGTAGGAAATTAATTTGTGACTCATCAGGGGGTGATCTCACCGTCCTGAGAGGAGGCCAAGCGGATTATTAAAGGAACATCCATAGCAAATCCAATAGTTCAGTCGGAGACAGAAGGGCACTCACCCGTGTAGTCTTCCAAATGCTTTTATTAATCACCGGTGACATCATACGGCTAGATGGTGTAATGGGGGAGGGGAGCAGGAGACACTGGACGACAGCGCCGTTTCGCACCTAGCTGGTGCTTCTATGGGTCCACAGGTCATGTCCCAAACCTCAATCACTGCTACATCCATAGCAAAGATTAAACTGTTACCCTGTGCCATAATATTTTACTGTGTTTTACAACCAGGTTAGAAGAGAATTTTTCATTGAAGTAATGACTGAAGAATTTTTCCAGTGATTGGAGAGTTTTTTTTCCTGAAGCATATTTTATGTTGACTGTTTTTATGAGGGTCGTTTAATTGCTGTTGTGGCTGGAAAAGCCTTATTTTTAATTTTCCCCTTCGCACGTTTTTGAGCCTGTTTTGTTCCCCCATGCTGGATTGGTGGGACTGAAGCCTTCAGGCTGGACAGTCAGTTTTCCCTATAACTGATCGTGCCCAAATGTTAATGGGCCATGCCCAATTCTTTTGGGCTTTGCCAATCCTTGCAGGACTCCCATTGATTGTTGGAGGAGAGAGAATGCAAGACCTCTTGTGCTTGCTGGGTCAAGAACTCAATGCCCTTGGACAATGAGGACTGTTGCTGTGTTTACTCTGGGCCTATTCTGTGCTGGCCCTTGGGCTTGATAAAGAAAAAAAAAAGAGTCTTGGACTATATTGTTGCAGGACTCCAAACAAGTTGAACCAGGGTTCGGATGACCAAAGAAACAAGACATCTATAAATAAAGCAAACATTTTATAATGTTTATACATGTTATGTGTCATTTTATGCATGATACGAAGCAATCACTGATCTCATAGTAACATAGTAACATAGTAACATAGTTTTTAAGGTTGAAGGAAGACTTTAAGTCCATCTAGTTCAACCCATAGCCTAACATGTTGATCCAGAGGAAGGCAAAAAAAAACCCATGTGGCAACACTAAGCTCCACATTGGGGGAAAAAATTCCTTCCTGACTCCAGATACGGCAATCAGACTAATTCCCTGGATCACCGCCCTATCAAAGAATCTAGTATGTATAACTGGTAATATTATAGTTTTCAAGAAAGGCATCCAGGCCCTTCTTATATGTTAGTAGTGACTCCCTCATTACACCATCATGTGGCAGAGAGTTCCATAGTCTCACTGCTCTTACAGTAAAGAATCCGCTCTGTGATTATGATTAAACCTTCTTTCCTCCAGACGTAGAGGACGCCCCCTTGTCCCCGTCTCTGTAGAGGACGCCCCCTTGTCCCCGTCTATGTAGAGGATGCCCCCTTGTCCCCGTCTATGTAAGGATGCCCCCTTGTCCCCGTCTCTGTAGAGGACGCCCCCTTGTCCCGTCTCTGTAGAGGACGCCCCCTTGTCCCAGTCTCAGCCTAAGAGAAAAGAGATCATTAGAAAGGTCTCTGTACTGTCCCCTCATATATTTATACATTATTATAAGATCACCCCTAAGCCTTCATTTTTCCAAGCTAAATAACCCCAAGTTTAATAACCTGCAGACCCCCCAGTCCTCTAATAACCTGTCTTGGTATTGCAGACCCCCCAGTCCTCTAATAACCTGTCTTGGTATTGCAGACCCCTCAGTCCTCTAATAACCTGTCTTGGTATTGTAGACCCCTCAGTCCTCTAATAACCTGTCTTGGTATTATAGACCCCCTCAGTCCTCTAATAACCTGTCTTGGTATTGTAGACCCCTCAGTCCTCTAATAACCTGTCTTGGTATTGCAGACCCCTTAGTCCTCTAATAACCTGTCTTGGTATTGCAGACCCCCCAGTCCTCTAATAACCTGTCTTGGTATTGTAGACCCCTCAGTCCTCTAATAACCTGTCTTGGTATTGCAGACCCCTTAGTCCTCTAATAACCTGTCTTGGTATTGTAGACCCCTCAGTCCTCTAATGACTTTTGTCGCTCTTCTCTGGACCCGCTCTAGTTCAGCTATGTCTTTCTTATACCCCGGAGACCAGAATTGTACACAGTATTCTAAGTGTGGTCGCACTAGTGACTTGTATAGAGGTAAAATTATGTTCTCCTCATGAGCATCTATGCCTCTTTTAATGCATCCCATTATTTTATTTGCCTTTGCAGCAGCTGCCTGACACTGGCCACTAAATGTGAGTTTGTCATCTACCCATACACCCAGGTCTTTTTCAGTGACAGTTTTGCCCAGTGTTTTACAATTAAGCACATAATTATACCTTTTGTTTCCTCTGCCCAAGTGCATGACTTTACATTTATCCCCATTAAAGCTCATTTGCCATTTAGCAGCCCAAGCTTCTAGTTTACATAAATCCTCCTGTAATATAAAATTGTCCTCCTCTGTATTGATTACCCTGCAGAGTTTAGTGTCATCTGCAAATATTGAGATTCTACTCTGTATGCCCCCTACAAGGTCATTAATAAATATATTAAATAGAAGCGGGCCCAACACTGACCCCTGTGGTACTCCACTGTTAACTGTGACCCATTCTGAGTGTGTTCCATTAATAACCACCCTTTGTTTCCTATCACTAAGCCAGTTCTTAACCCACTTACACATATTTTCCCCTATCCCCATTGCCCTCATTTTATGTATCAACCTTTTGTGTGACACCGTATCAAAAGCTTTTGAAAAGTCCATATACACCACATCCACTGCATTTCCTTGGTCCAGTCCAGAACTTACTTCTTCATAGAAGATTATCAGATTAGTTTGACAGGAACGGTCCCTCGTAAAACCATGTTGATAATGGGTCATGAGGTTATTTTTCTTCAGATACTCCAGTATAGCATCTCTTAGAAAACCCTCTAGGATTTTACCCACAGTAGAGGTTAAGCTTACTGGCCTATAATTTCCAAGTTCAGTTTTTGTCCCTTTTTTGAATATTGGCACCACATTTGCTATACGCCAGTCCTGTGGTACAGACCCTGTTATTATGGAATCTTTAAATATTAAAAATAATGGTCTATCTATGACAGTACTTAATTCCTGCAGCACTCTGGGGTGTATCCCATCCGGGCCCGGGGATTTGTCAATTTTAGTGATTTTTAGACGATGCCGTACTTCCTCTTGGGTTAAGCAGGTGACATTTAATTGAGACTTTTTGTTATCACTGATCATATTGTCTGTTATGGGATTTTCTTGTGATCAAAGCCGGTGTAAGGCCGAAACGTTAACCCGCTATATCACCACCTTCACATTGATTGAAATAAATCCACTCTGAGCAACTAAGCAACTGTGCGAGTGCATTGATTCTATTTTATTCTGCATTGTGGGCCAACAGACTCCTTACAATAGCACCGCCACAATACCACTCAAGTGAGTGCTGGTCATTATACGAACCTACTGGAACAGCATGTGCCACCTTACGCCAAGTGTCTTAAAGTTCCTCCAATGGCACTTAGTCAGACAGGAGTCCGGTAACCCACACTTTTTCACTCTCTTTTATTTCAATGTCTGTTTTCCTATGTGCTTTTGTCATCCACTTTCAACACCTCACCCCCCTCCATAATCCCTCATCCACATCAACTCCTCTCCTTCCCTCTACTATGTACAGCTCCATGCTCTCTTCACCTTGCTGAATAACCTCAGTCCATCATATTTCTGAGTTTTGCATCATAAACCATGCAACAAATTAAAAACTATTTACTCTTCGCATTTTACTGCTGCTACACTCAGGCGACATCTCTCCTAATCCCGGTCCACCATCTGCTAACTTCAACCCCTCCTTCACGTCACATAGAAACCATGCTAACTTCTTTAACATTTCTTGCACACCATCTCTCTCTAATAATTGTGTTCTCTGGAATCCACGTCTGAATGCAACAACTTCCCTACATTCACAATTACTTTCTCACTAACTCTTAATCTGCTGGTCCTCACTGAAAACTGGGACCAGGATTCAGACACTGTTTTCACAGCTGCTATTTCTCATGATTGCTTACATTTTTCCCATACCCTGAGACCTGGAATAGCCATGGTTGTGGAGTTGGCTTACTCCTGTCCCTAAAATGCACTTTCCAGTCATCCCCCAGTGGCATCACTCCAATTCCCTTCATTTGAAATCCACAGCACTAGACTCTTCCATCCTCTCCCCCTCAGGGTACTGTCACACCTGGCGATGTTGGCGGCGATTTTATATCCAATGCTGGGGCGTGGCCTATCGCTGCCAACATCGCTGATGCGTCGCCTAATATAAATAGGCGAGGGCGACGCATTTGAGTGGTCGCCTGGTTTTCTCAGCAGTGCTCTGAAACCAGGCGACCACTCTGGTGTCGATGTGTAAATATTGCCCCATGTAAACAGGGGACGGCGATCTCACAGGCATCGCCGCTGGGTTTTTTAGACAAAAACGTGCGTGCTCCCGCCCCTCGCTGCCAACAAACTCCAGCAACGTCACCTGGTTTGACGCTACCCTCAGAGTAGTAGTGGTATACCGTTCCCCCAGAGTTCACCCACCCAGTTCCTCGACAATCTTTAAGCATGGCTCCAGAACTTCATGTCCTCAGAATTACCAAGCCTTATTCTGCGAGACTTCAACATCCCCATAAACAGCCCCATCTCCCCATCTGCATTCCAGCTCCTATCTCTAACCACTTCCCTTGGTCTCTCACAGCTTTCAACCTCAGAGATACACCAAGACGATAAAACCCTCGACTTGTTCTTTGTTTTTTACCATTCAGCCTCCTTAAACAGCTTAACTCTTCATCTCCCTGACCACATCTTCTCCCACACGCTCACAAATCCTCGCCCACCCCATTACATGCCTACCTATCATACATCCAGAAATCTACGGGTCATTAATCCTCATACACTCACTGTCCCAAATCTCCTCCTCCTGTCCTGATGTGGCTGTGAATCACTACAATGACTCTTTCAGAAGTACCCTGGACCAAGTATTGCCCCTCACTCTCCGAACCGCCAAACACAAAGTATATCAGTCCTGGCTCACATCACAAACTAGATTCCTCAGGCGATTCTCTAGGATTGCCAAATGCTTATGGAGGAATACTCGCACACTCAAAAACTTTTTGCACTAAAAATTTATGTTAAGAACCTATAACTCTGTCCTTCACCTTGTCAAACAAACCTACATCACCATCCTGATCTCATCACTATCAAACAATTCAAAGAAACCTTTTGACACCTTTTACTCTCTACTCAGTCCTAAAGTCAAGGCCCTGATCACTGACCTCTGTGCTGATGATCTGACTTCATACTTTAAAGAGAAAATAGCAAACATATGTCAGGAAATCAGCTCCCAGCCTCCAAGCGACGTTACTCCAATCCCTCCCCACATCTCCTCTGGTTCACTCTCCACATGTGACCAATTCACAGAAGAAAAAGTCTTCAGGCTCCTCTCCTCCTCTTGTCCCACTACATGCACTGCTGTCTCCATTCCTGACACCTACTCCAGTCTCTCTCTGGTCGTCACTACTCACCTAACTAAAATCTTGAACCTCTCCCTCTCTTCTTGCATCTTTCCTCCTCCTTCAAACACTCCATCATTACTCCATTATTAAAGAAAACTTCTCATGATCCATCCTGCACAATTAACTACAGACTGATCTACAATCTCCCCTTCATCTCTAAACTCCTGGAGCACCTGGTCTACACCCGCCTCACCCGTTACCTTGCCACTCACTTTCTTCTAGAAATATTACAGTCCAGTTTCTGCCCCTTACACTCTACAGAAACTGCCCACATCAAAGTGACCAATGACCTTCTTATGGCAAAACGTAATGGTGACCACTCTCTGCTTATCCTTCTTGATCTTTCTGTAGCTTTTGACACTGTTGACCACCATCTCCTACTCTCTATGCTGCACTCCATCAGCACAAAGGACACTGCTCTCTCCTGGCTCTCCTCCTATCTTTCAGTGTATCATTTGCTGGCTCCACTTCCTCCCCTCTTCCTCTCACTATTGGGGTCCCTCAGGGTTCAGTCCTTGGTCCTCTCCTCTTCCCCTCACTATTGGGGTCCCTCAGGGTTCAGTCCTTGGCCCTCTCCTCTTCTCTCTCTACACAGCCCTGATTGGACACACCATCAGCAGATTTGGTTTCCAGGACCACCTTTATGATGACATGACTACACACTTCCTCCCAAGACCTTTTCCCTCTTTATTATGGAATGCCAATGACTGTCACTGCAGTTTCCAATACATTGTCCGCTTTCTATCTGAAACTTGGCCTTATTCTACGCTTGACCCCCACTAATCTCCCTAAATCTGACATCTTCCTCTCAGTGTACAGCACCATGATAACACCTAAGCAGGCTCGCTTTCTGCATGTTATGTTTTACATTGATCTCCCCTTCACCTCCTACATACAATCCCTCGTCCGCTCCTGTCGCTTACACCTGAAGAACATCTCTAGAATCCTCCCCTTTCTCACCATGGAAACAACAAAAACCCTCACCATGGCCCTAATCCATTCCCGCCTTGATTATTGCAATTCTCTATTAATTGGTCTCCACCTCAATAGGTTTTTCCCTCTCCAGTCCATCCTTAATGCAGCAGCCAGGATCACCTATCTGGCAAATGATTACTCGGACGCTTCCGTTCTGTGTCAGTCATTGCCCATATGTTATAGGATCCAATTCAAATTGTTGTTCTCAACTGCAAAGCTCTTTAAAGCATGGCACCCCCCCTACATTTCTTGCCTCCTCTCTGTCTATCACCCCACTTATTTTCTTTGCTCTACAAGCAACCTTCGACTATTATTCCCAATAATCTAAAACTCCCACTCCCGGCTCCAAGACTTCTCCCAAGCTGCACCAATTCTCTGGAATGCTCTACCCCAAGAAATTAGGACTGTGCACAATTTACCTAGATTTAGGCGCTCCCTAAAAACACATCTTTCTCCATATAATCGAACTCATTTAGACATAGGGCATTTAATATTGCTCTGAACATAACTCTGTCAAACTCCACTAGACCCAAAAGCTCTGCATGGATTGTCTGGTGATGACTCATACAGCTTTTATCTCTCCCCCACTTCCTCAGGATGGCTGGTGCATCATTGTGAATAAGCCCCTGTACTTTGTGTCACCCCCACCTCATTGTAGATTGTAAGCTCTTATGAGCAGGGCTGTCATTCATTTTGCTGTAATTATTGTATAACTGTTACTTTTGACTGTACTAGATGTGGGCCCGATGCTATCACATTGGGAGGGCAGTGACATCACGATGGGGGCAGCAGCCGTCTCCCCTCTGCCTCTTTCCCCCCCTTCGACCATGCTCTCTCCCAATCTATGTAAATAAATGTATTTTTAATATTTCACTAATGATAATTAGTGTATAGAGCTGCGCTGCTTTCCACCGCGGATATCTTGTTTCAATCTGGATAAATATAAATAAAACCTTCCAAGCACAGACAGTTACAATGTAGGAGCTGCAATTTATTCAAAACCCCATACATTAAATAGATTGTGATCCCGGCCGTGGAGCCGCAGGACTGGTCACAAATTTCCACTACACATAAAGGCCCCATTACACGGCACGACACCGTGCTCAACATCGCTCAAAAGTGACGTGTGCAACAATGTTGAAATGACATCGTTAGTGCGTTGTGCGTGTAACCGAACGATTCAACGATGATAATTAGTCAAGCAGGAGATCACAGGTTTATTAACATGTTCTGAAACCTGACAGCTTCAACTCAACCAACCTGCTGCATCGTACTGTGTGACATGGCCATAACGATGTCGCGGACGACATCGCCCATTCACAGCAATGAGCAGGAATCGTTCCGGGGGTTTGCGAACAATCCCTGCTGACAACATTGTTGGTGCGTCATCCACGATATCTAGACGTGTGACATCTCACCAGCGATGTTGAATTGATCTCAAAAACAACCGCGTGTCCACGAGATCACAGCCAACATCGTTACAACATCGTGCCGTGTAACGGGGCCTTAAAACGCACACAAAAATAATCACTCATATGTAAGAATATAAAAACGCTATTAAAATATATATATATATTTTTTACAACAAATATATAAAACATTTTCCCCAAGAACAGGAGAAAAAAAGGGCGTGGTTTCAAGACCTCAACTTTATCAGTGAGTCAGGCTGGGTCCCATGTGAGTTGATTTCCCAGCCATTCTCACATGATGTTGGTGAGAAGGCCTCAGTGAGGTCTCCAGTCTGTACAGGGACCGGCTGGGTCCCATGTGAGTTGATTTCCCAGTCACTACATGATGTTGGTGAGAACGCCTCAGTGAGGTCTCCAGTCTGTACAGGGACCAGCTGGGTGCCAAGTGAGTTGATTTCCCAGTCATTCTCACACAATGTTGGTGAGAAGGCCTCAGTGAGGTCTCCACTCTGTACAGGGATTGGCTAGGTCCCATGTGAGTTGATCTCCCAGTCACTACATGACGTTGGTGAGAAGGCCTCAGTGAGGTCTCCACTCTGTACAGGGATTGGCTGGGTCCCATGTGAGTTGATTTTGCCAATCATTACATGATGGTGATGAGAAGGCCTCAGTGAGGTCTCTAGTCTGTACAGGGACCGGCTGGGTCCCATGTGAGTTGATTTCCCAGTCATTATCACATGATGTTGGTGAGAAGGCCTCAGTGAGGTCTCCAGTCTATACAGGAGTCGGCTGGGTCCCATGTGAGTTGATTTTCCAGTCATTCTCACATGATGTTGGTGAGAGGACCTCAGTGAGGTCTCCAGTCTGTACAGGGACCGGCTGGGTCCCATGTGAGTTGATTTCCCAGTCACTACATGATGTTGGTGAGAAGGCCTCAGTGAGATTTCCAGTCTGTACAGGGACTGGCTGAGTCCATGTGAGTTGATTTCTCAGTCACTACATGATGTTGATGAGAAGGCCTCAGTGAGGTCTCCAGACTGTACAGGGACCGGCTGAGTCCCATGTGAGCTGATTTCCCAGTCACTGCATGATGTTGGTGAGAAGGCCTCAGTGAGGTCTCCAGTCTGTACAGGGACCGGCTGGGTGCCATGTGAGTTAATTTTCCAGTCACTACATGATGTTGGTGAAAAGGTCTTAGTGAGGTCTCCAATCTGTACAGTGACTGGCTGGGTTCCATGTGAATTAATTTGCCAGTTATTCTCACATGATGTTGGTGAGAAGGCCTCAGTGAAGTCTCCAGTCTGTACAGGGATCGGCTGGATCCCATGTGACTTTATTTCCCAGTCATTACATGATGTTGATGAGAAGGCCTCAGTGAGGTTTCCAGTCTGTACAGGGATTGGCATGGTCCCATGTAACTTTATTTCCCAGTATTTACATGATGTTGGTGAGAAGGCCTCAGTGAGGTCTCCAGTCTGTACAGGGATCGGCGTGGTCCCATGTAACTTTATTTCCCAGTGTTTACATGATGTTGGTGAGAAGGCCTCAGTGAGGCCACAAGTCTGTACAGGGATCGGCGTGGTCCCATGTAACTTTATTTCCCAGTCATTACAAGATATTAGTGAGAAGGCCTCAGTGTGGTCTCCAGTCTATACAGTGACCGGTTGGGTCTCATGTGACTTTGTTTCCCAGTCATTACATGATGTTGGTGAGAAGGCCTCAGTGAAGTCTCCCGTATGTACAGGGATTGGCTGGGTCCCATGTGAGTTGATTTCCCAGTCACTACATGATGTTGGTGAGAAGGCGTTAGTGAGGTCCCCAGTCTGTACAGGGACCGGCTGGGTCCCATGAGAGTTGATTTCCCAGTCACTTCATGATGTTGGTGAGAAGGTCTCAGTGAGGTCTCCAGTCTGTACAGGGATCGGCTTGGTCCCATGTGAGTTGATTTCCCAGTCACTACATGATGTTGGTGAGAAGGTCTCAGTTAGGTCTCCAGTAAAGTGACGGCTCCGCTGTATTTCCCCATATGCCATAAATGCCATAGGAGTCATCCCGCGAGAATCACTTTTTGTGTCACCTGAGGACAGTGATGATGCCATAATAATGAGTGACTGATGGTGACAGCTGTGGATAATGGGAGTGGAGTGAAAACAATAGAAGGGACATGTTAGCGTGGTCACAGCTCGGTATGTCCTTATACTCGATTTTGTATGATTCATATTATTTATTATTTATCAGTGTAGAGCTCTGGGACGATGTCCAGACTGTCATCTGAGATATTCAGATTGAACACTATATATATTGTGACGTGGGGGATGTCGCTCCTGGGATCGCTGCCTTGATAGAAGCAGAGAGGCTGTGATCACACCATAGACAAGGGCTGACCGGCAGGCTTTACACGGCTTCTTTAATTGTGCACAGTTAGCAGTCACTGATACACCAGTAAAAAAACAAAAACAAAACACTAGGCCGTCTGGCCTCTAACTAAACATTGATCCTCTCTACAAACAAAACCTAGGGAAAAACAAACGAATCACACTTCCTTACTGTGATAGCAGCTCTCCTCCCTGGGTGCTCAGCAGCAGACTGAGCTCATTCTCTCTCTGGGTTCCTAATTACAGCACCTGTTTTAGGCTTTTTGGTTAACTGTCCGTTTGCTGGAGCTATCCTCCTGTGCTGACATTGCACCGACTGCATGCCCTCTCCTCAATACAGGGAGGCATATGAGAGGAACCGAGGGGAAACATACCTGCCATCTAGCACTTCTCCCCTCGGCACCCCACACCCCCCCTCCTTTGTTCGAGCCCGCGGGGTCGGACACAGCAAGCCACCAAGCAGTGCGTCTGAGACAACGCATCAGCATTACCCTGAGCAGCGCCGGCCCTGTGCTCCACAGAAAACTTAAACTGCTGCAGCGCCAAGAACCAGCGCATCACCCGAGCATTGCCCTCTTTAGCACAGTACATCCACGTCAGGGGGGAATGGTCCGTCACTAACCGGAATCGGCGACCCAGTAAATAATACCGCAAGGACTCAAGAGCCCACTTCACAGCCAAGGCCTCCCGCTCAACCACACTGTATTTCCGTTCCGCCTCAGTAAGCTTGCGGCTTAGGTAGCCTACCGGGTGTTCCTCGCCGTGCACGACTTGTGAAAACACCGTGCCGAGGCCCACCCCCCAGGCATCGGTTTGAACTATGAATCCCCGAGTAAAGTCTGGCGCAACCAACACGGGTTGGTCACACAGGACCGTTTTTAAGCGTTGAAAGGCCTTCTCGGCCTTCGCGTTCCACTTCACGGTGACGGAAGCTGACCCCTTGGTCAGATCTGTGAGTGGGGCTGCGATGGACGCAAAGTGTTTGACGAACCGCCGGTAATAACCCACGATTCCTAAAAAAGCCCTAACCTGTCGTTTAGTGGCCGGTTGTGGCCAATCCCGTATGGCGTCCAATTTGCTCGCCTGCGGTTTTATGACTCCCCTTCCTATAACATATCCCAGGTACCGAGCTTCCTCCAAGCCCAATGTACTTTTCTTGGGGTTGGCAGTCAACCCAGCGGTTCTAAGGGAGTGTAAGACAGCTTGTACCTTGGACAAATGAGTGTCCCAGTTTTCAGTAAAGACAATGATGTCATCTAGATATGCAGACGCATATCAAAAATGGGGCTTTAGGATGACATCCATTAATCGCTGAAAGGTGGCAGGGCCTCCATGCAGCCCAAATGGCATAATCCGGTACTGAAACAGCCCCTGGGGCATGACAAAGGCGGTTTTCTCTTTGGCCGAATCCGTGAGAGGAATCTGCCAATACCCTTATGTCAAATCAATGGTGGATATGTACCTGGCCGACCCCAGTCTCTCTATGAGTTCATCAAATCGTGGCATGGGGTAAGCATCGAATTTCGATACCTCGTTCAGCTTGCGGAAGTCATTACAAAACCGGATGGTCCCATCGGGATTAGGCACCAGCACGATGAGACTAGCCCACTCACTCTGGGACTCCTCAATAACTCCCAGCTCCAACATTTTCTTTACTTCCTGATTAATGACCTGTCTCCGAGCCTCAGGAATTCGATATGGTTTCAATCGAACCCGCGTCTGAGGGTCGGTGACAATGTCGTGCTTTATTAAGTGCGTACAGCCGGGAAGTTCCGAAAAAACATCTGCGTTTTTCTGCACAAACTCCTTGGTTTCCTGTTTTTGGCTCTGGGATAATGAGTCGGCAATACCCACCTCTGGCAGTACCTTCTGGGGGCTGGTTACCCCAGAGGTTGGGATCCCTCTAGGCCCACCCTCCAGGGCAACCCCTGCCACCAGACTCTCTCTGTCTCGCCAGGACTAGAGCAAGTTTACGTGGTAGATTTGCTCGGGTTTTCTCTTGTCGGGTTGGTATATATTATAGTTCACTTCACCAACCCTGTCCAGTACATCATAGGGGCCCTGCCATTTTGCAAGAAACTTATTTTCTACGGTGGGTACCAACACTAATACCCGGTCTCCGGGTTGAAAGACTCGGGTTTTTGCCGCTCGATTGTACACCCTGCTCTGGGCGTGTTGTGCACGCTCCAAGCAGTCTTTTACTATTGGCATGACTGCCTCAATCCTGTCCTGCATAAGCGTCACGTGTTCAATCACGCTGCGGTACAGAGTTACCTCTTGCTCCCAAGTTTCCTTGGCAATATCTAACAGGCCCCTGGGACTCCGCCCATAAACCAACTCAAAAGGTGAAAAGCCAGTGGAGGACTGGGGTACCTCTCGTATGGCAAATAAGAGATATGGCAGGAGAGCATCCCAATCCTTCCCGTCCTTATCCACCACCCTTTTCAACATCCCCTTTAGGGTTTTATTAAAACGTTCCACCAATCCGTTGGTTTGGGGGTGATACACTGACGTACGCAGATGGGAGATTCTTAGCAGTTTACATAGGTCCTTTAGTATCCGGGACATAAAGGGGGTCCCCTGGTCCGTCAGTATTTCTTTCGGAATGCCCGTGTGAGAGAACATATGAACAAGCTCTTTTGAAATCGCTTTCGCATTGGCGTTCCGTAGGGGTACAGCCTCGGGATAGCGGGTGGCCTAATCCGGCACTACCAGAATGTATTGATGACCCCTGGCTGATTTAACTAGTGGACCAACTATATCCATTGCTATCCTCTCAAAGGACACCTCTATTATCTGCAAGGGCACCAGGGGGCTTCTAAAATGGGACATAGGTGCGGTCAACTGGCAAGTAGGGCACAATTGACAGTACTGGGTTACATCACCCACCAATCCGGGCCAAAAGAAATGCTGCAGAATGTGGTCTTTTGTCTTCTCTCCAGCTAGGTGACCCCCAAGGGATGCTTATGCGCCAGGTCTAAAACCACCTGACGAAAGGCCTTGGGCACCACTAGCTGCTCAATCTCCATCCCTCGCACCTTGTCTATATGGTACAGCATGCGCTGCTGCACCGTTAGATGTGGGAACTCATTTTGAGCCCCTGGATACAACGGAGACCCCTCCGAAACCTTTACATTTTCCCACGCCCTGGTTAAATTAGGATCCCGGTGTTGAGCGGTCCCAAAACTATCACGGGCCACGTCAAGACTGGGCATCTCTACGACATCCTCTGTCTCCTCTGTCTCGCCCGCAAACACCGGCAAGGGAGAGTCCACAGTTTCTGGAGCCACCCCCGATATGGGCCCCTCCCCGTCATCTTGCTCCAATGGCTCGGGGGTCAGGCCCAGGGGTTTATTCAAACCATTTTTTAAGGACCTCAAGTCCCAGAGCAAGGGAAAGTCTCTTCCCAGTATTACACTGTGCCACATAGACTGTCCAATAGCCGCCTAGTGTCTTCTGGCCCCCAACGGCGTGGCTAGAGTGACCCAGGCAGTGGGGTAGTGTTTGGTATCACCATGTATGCAACTGATGCCCATGGTTGAGTCTGTGACGGCTCCAGGATCCACTAAGCTGGCATGTACTAAAGTTGCCTGACTGCCAGAGTCCAAGACGGCATTCACCCCATAGCCATTGACTTCAAGGTGACACACATGTTGCTCAGTTCCTGTGAGGACCTCCGCAGTAGAGACGGACCGGGCATATAACGAAAGGCGCCTCGTAGCATTACAGTCGATTGGCTCTGTAGTCAGTGGGTAGTTAGCTGCTATGTTTCCAAGCCCACTACATCGCCAACACTGTATAGGCCCTTGCCTCCCCGGTGGGGACCACACTCTGGGTCTGCCGAGTTGCCGAGAGTCCACACTGCCGCCATGGTCCTTTGTGAACCGGCCACCCCTGAGTGCAACGTTCTCTTCCTTTGAAGAGGGAGTACTTTTCCCGGGACTGTCAGGCGACTTCCTGGGACCACAGCGAGGAGCTAGGGTCCCCTGGAGTAGGCTTTCAGAAGCGCTATACTGCTCAACCATGTTCACCAACTGGTCGGCACTGGTCGGGTCACCCTGTCCAACCCACCTTTGGATCTTGGCAGGTAAGGACCATAGGTACTTGTCTAAGAAGACCGGTTCCACCATTTCTGCAGGCGTCAGAGTTTCTGGTTGCAGCCATTTTCTCACCAGATGGATAAGGTCATGCATTTGGGAACGGGCTGGCTGCTGTTCCACAAATGTCCACAGATGTACCCTCTGTGCCCAGACATGTGTGTTTACTCCCAGCCTTGCCAGGATTTCGTTTTTGGATAAGACGTTGGAGTGCTGCCTGTTTTTTTGGGAAGTATATATATATATATATATATATATATATATATATATATATAACAGAAAAAAAACGAAAAAAACTGAAAAAAAAACAGAAAAAAAACGAAAAAAAAAGGGGAAAAAAAAGACAAAAAAAAGAAAAAAAAGAACCAGAAAAAAAAACAGCAAAAAAGAACAGAAAAAAACCAGAAACAAAAACCAGAAAAAAAAGAAAAAAAAAGAAACAGAAAAAAAAAAATAAAAACAGAAAAAAACTGAAAAAAAAAAAATGAAAAAAAAGAGAAAAAAAAAGTACAGAAAAAAAAACAGAAAAAAAAAGCAGAAAAAAAAAAGAAAAAAAAAAGAAAAAAAAAGAACAGAAAAATAACAGAAAAAAAGAAAACAGAACAAAAAAGAAAAAAACTGAAAAAAAGAACAGAAAAAAAGAAGAGAAAAAAAAACTGAAAAAAACACTGAAAAAAAAAGAAAAAAAACAAGAGAAAAAAAAAAAAACAGAAAAAAAAGAAAAAAATACAGAAAAAAAACTGAAAAAAAACAGAAAAAAAGGAAAAAAAGAACGGAAAAAAAAAGAAAAAAACAGAAAAAAAAAGAAAGCAAAAAAAAAAAACAGAAGAAAAAAAAAACAGAAAAAAGAATATATATACAGTATACAGAACATTTCGTGCCCTCTGTCTGGACAGTTATACAGCAGATTCAGCACTGGTGGTGATATCTTTACATCTACACAATTGGTCCTTTTTTCCCCTCTGTGCATATATATATATATACAGTATACAGAACATTTCGTGCCCTCTGTCTGGACAGTTATACAGCAGATTCAGCACTGGTGGTGATATCTTTACATCTACACAATTGGTCCTTTTTTCCCCTCTGTATATCTATTATATAATCACGAATGTTTTTTTTGCCCCTTTTGAGTCCGCTCACGCTGCGAGTCAGCGTGGTCATGTGGATACGCCCGAAGCATTGGCCGCGCAGCGGCCATTGCGAGCAGTTCTATGGCGACTCGCTATGCCCGCGCAGCGGGCATGGCGAGTCGCCTTAGCAGCGCGAAGCATTGGCCGCGAAGCGGCCATTGCGAGTCAGAGACTAGAAGACTCGCTCTTCTAGAATCCCGATGCATGTGCACCCAGCTAGTATATATATATGTATATATATATATCTATTATATAAAACCCGAAGGCCACTTCCTGAAAAGGCGAAGGCCACTTCCGTGACGGACTTCGCCCAGGGGCTGGTGACGTCATCCAGTGCAGGGCCCCCCTGCTACAGGCAGCGGCACAGGAACGTTCCGACCTCGGAAGTTCCGTGTGCCCTACAGCCTCTCCCCTCCACCCTCTGCCATTGCTGTCTGCCCAGAGGCCGCCCCTCATGTATCATGTCCTCAGCCCCTGCTCCACACATCAGTACACTGTCAGGAGGAGGCACCCGGCAGTGCAGGGGTTACAGCCGAGCCTCCAGTGTGTGCGGGCGGCTCCTCCCCGCTCTCCGCACACACATTCCCCGGGTGCCCGGGCAATGAGGAGGTGGCAGCGGCAGCACATGGCAGCCGGGGGGTAGCTGCACTGACAGGAGGCGGCTGACACTGGAGGCTGACACCCGGGATCATGCTGCACAGCGCAGTCTCCACGCCCGCCTTCTCCACAGCTCCGCACTGCTGACACCGGGGACATGAGGGGCAGCAGCACCGGGAGGGGACGCAGAGGTGAGAGCCGGGCTGCAAGGGATTAACAGGTCCTCTGCGTCCTCTGCCCCCTCTGTGTCCTCTGCCCCCTGTCCTCTGCCCCCTGTCCTCTGCCCCCTGTCCTCTGCCCCCTGTCCTCTGCCCCCTGTCCTCTGTGTCCTCTGCCCCCTGTCCTCTGTGTCCTCTGTCCTCTGTGTCCTCTGCCCCCTGTCCTCTGCCCCCTGTCCTCTGCCCCCTGTCCTCTGCGTCCTCTGCCCCCTCTGTGTCCTCTGCCCCCTGTCCTCTGCCCCCTGTCCTCTGCCCCCTGTCCTCTGCGTCCGTTGCCCCCTGCCCCCTTTGTGTCCTCTGCCCCTGTCCTCTGCCCCCTCTGTGTCCTCTGCCCCCTGTCCTCTGCGTCCTCTGCCCCCTGTCCTCTTCCCCCTGTCCTCTTCCCCCTGTCCTCTGCCCCCTGTCCTCTGCCCCCTGTCCTCTGCGTCCTCTGCCCCCTCTGTGTCCTCTGCCCCCTGTCCTCTGCCCCCTGTCCTCTGCGTCTTCTGCCCCCTCTGTGTCCTCTGCCCCCTGTCCTCTGCCCCCTGTCCTCTGCGTCCTCTGCCCCCTCTGTGTCCTCTGCCCCCTGTCCTCTGCGTCCTCTGCCCCCTCTGTGTCCTCTGCCCCCTGTCCTCTGCCCCCTGTCCTCTGCGTCCTCTGCCCCCTCTGTGTCCTCTGCCCCCTGTCCTCTGCCCCCTCTGTGTCCTCTGCCCCTGTCCTCTGCCCCCTCTGTGTCCTCTGCCCCTGTCCTCTGCCCCCTCTGTGTCCTCTGCCCCCTGTCCTCTGCCCCCTCTGTGTCCTCTGCCCCCTGTCCTCTGCCCCCTGTCCTCTGCGTCCTCTGCCCCCTCTGTGTCCTCTGCCCCCTGTTCTCTGCCCCCTGTCCTCTGTGTCCTCTGCCCCCTCTGTGTCCTCTGCCCCCTGTCCTCTGCCCCCTGTCCTCTGCGTCTTCTGCCCCCTCTGTGTCCTCTGCCCCCAGTCCTCTGCCCCCTCTGTGTCCTCTGCCCCCTGTCCTCTGCCCCCTGTCCTCTGCCCCCTGTCCTCTGCGTCCTTTGCCCCTCTGTGTCCTCTGCCCCCTGTCCTCTGCCCCCTGTCCTCTGCCCCCTCCTGCGTCCTCTGCCCCCTCTGTGTCCTCTGCCCCCTGTCCTCTGCCCCCTGTCCTCTGCCCCCTGCCCTCTGCCCCCTCTGTGTCCTCTGCCCTCTGTCCTCTGCCCCCTCTGTGTCCTCTGCCCCCTGTCCTCTTGCCCCCTCTGTGTCCTCTGCCCCTGTCCTCTGCCCTCCTCTGCTTGTCCTCTGCCCCTCTGTGTCCTCTGCCCCCTGTCCTCTGCCCCCTCTGTGTCCTCTGCCCCCTGTCCTCTGCCCCCTCTGTGTCCTCTGCCCCCTGTCCTCTGCCCCCTCTGTGTCCTCTGCCCCCTGTCCTCTGCCCCCTGTCCTCTGCCCCTGTCCTCTCCGCCCCCCTGTCCTCTGCCCCCTGTCCTCTGCTGTCCTCTGCCCCCTCTGTGTCCTCTGCCCCTGTTCTCTGCCCCTGTCCTCTGCGTCCTCTGCCCCCTCTGTGTCCTCTGCCCCCTGTCCTCTGCCCCCTCTGCCCCCTCTGTGTCCTCTGCCCCCTCTGTGTCCTCTGCCCCCTCTGTGTCCTCTGCCCCCTCTGTGTCCTCTGCCCCCTCTGTGTCCTCTGCCCCCTCTGTGTCCTCTGCCCCCTGTCCTCTGCGTCCTCTGCCCCCTGTCCTCTGCGTCCTCTGCCCCCTGTCCTCTGCGTCCTCTGCCCCCTGTCCTCTGCGTCCTCTGCCCCCTGTCCTCTGTGTCCTCTGCCTCCTCTGCCCCCTCTGTGTCCTCTGCCTCCTCTGCCCCCTCTGTGTCCTCTGCCTCCTCTGCCCCCTCTGTGTCCTCTGCCCCCTCTCCTCTGCGTCCTCTGCCCCCTCTCCTCTGCGTCCTCTGCCCCCTCTCCTCTGCGTCCTCTGCCCCTGTCCTCTGCGTCCTCTGCCCCCTGTCCTCTGCGTCCTCTGCCCCCTCTGCCCCCTCTGTGTCCTCTGCCCCCTCTCCTCTGCGTCCTCTGCCCCCTCTCCTCTGCGTCCTCTGCCCCCTGTCCTCTGCGTACTCTGCCCCCTGTCCTCTGCGTCCTCTGCGTCCTCTGCCCTCTGTGTCCTCTGACCCCTGTCCTCTGCGTCCTCTGCTCCCTGTCCTCTGCCCCGCGTCCTCTGCCCCGCGTCCTCTGCCCCCTGTCCTCTGCCCCATGTCCTCTGCGTCCTCTGCCCCATGTCCTCTGCGTCCTCTGCCCCCTGTCCTCTGCGTCCTCTGCCCCCTGTCCTCTGCGTCCTCTGCCCCCTGTCCTCTGCGTCCTCTGCCCCCTGTCCTCTGCGTCCTCTGCCCCTGTCCTCTGCCCCCTGTCCTCTGCCCCCTGTCCTCTGCCCCCTGTCCTCTGCCCCCTGTCCTCTGCCCAGCCGCCTCTGCCCCCTGTCCTCTGCCCAGCCGCCTCTGCCCCCTGTCCTCTGCCCCCTGTCCTCTGCCCCTGTCCTCTGCCCAGCCGCCTCTGCCCCCTGTCCTCTGCCCAGCCGCCTCTGCCCCCTGTCCTCTGCCCAGCCGCCTCTGTTCTCTGCCCACGCCGCTGTGCTGACCACTCTGCCCACGCCGCTGCGCTGACCAATCTCACTGCACTCACTGTTAACCACTGAGCCACCGCACTCACTGCTAACCACTGAGCCACCGCACTCACTGCTAACCACTGAGCCACCGCACTCACTGCTAACCACTGAGCCACCGCACTCACTGCTAACCACTGAGCCACCGCACTCACTGCTAACCACTGAGCCACCGTATACCGTGCTACCCACAGAGCCGCCTGTATACACACAATTCATTTCACCGCACTCCCGTAACTATTAGTAAATAAACTATATATGGATTCTAGACTACCCGATTCTTTAGAATCGGGCCGCCATCTAGTATATATATATATATACAGTATACAGAACATTTCATGCACTCTGTCTGGACAGATATACAGCAGATTCAGCACTGGTGGTGATATCTTTACATCTACACAATTGCTCCTTTTTTCCCCTCTGTATATATATATATATATACAGTATACAGAACATTTAGTGCCCTCTGTCTGGACAGTTATACAGCAGATTCAGCACTGGTGGTGATATCTTTACATCTACACAATTGGTCCTTTTTTCCCCTCTGTATATATATATATATATACAGTATACAGAACATTTAGTGCCCTCTGTCTGGACAGTTATACAGCAGATTCAGCACTGACGGTGATATCTTTACATCTACACAATTGGTTTTTTTTTCCCCTCTGTATCTATCTATATATATATATATATATATATATATATATACAGTATACAGCACATTTCGTGCCCTCTGTCTGGACAGTTATACAGCAGATTCAGCACTGGTGGTGATATCTTTACATCTACACAATTGCTCCTTTTTTCCCCTCTGTATATATATATATATATATATATATATATATATATACAGTATACAGCACATTTCGTGTCCTCTGTCTGGACAGTTATAGAGCAGATTCAGCACTGGTGGTGATATCTTTACATCTACCCAATTGCTCCTTTTCTCCCTCTGTATATATATATATACAGTATACAGAACATTTCATGCACTCTGTCTGGACAGTTATAGAGCAGATTCAGCACTGAAGGTGATATCTTTACATCTACACAATTGCTCCTTTTTTCCCCTCTGTGCATATATATATATATATACAGTATACAGAACATTTAGTGTCCTCTGTCTGGACAGTTATAGAGCAGATTCAGCACTGGTGGTGATATCTTTACATCTACCCAATTGCTCCTTTTCTCCCCTCTGTATATATATATATATATATATATACAGTATACAGAACATTTCATGCACTCTGTCTGGACAGTTATAGAGCAGATTCAGCACTGGTGGTGATATCTTTACATCTACACAATTGCTCCTTTTTTCCCCTCTGTGCATATATATATATATACAGTATACAGAACATTTCGTGCCCTCTGTCTGGACAGTTATACAGCAGATTCAGCACTGGTGGTGATATCTTTACATCTACACAATTGGTCCTTTTTTCCCCTCTGTATATATATATATATATATATACAGTATACAGAACATTTCATGTCCTCTGTCTGGACAGTTATACAGCAGATTCAGCACTGAAGGTGATATCTTTACATCTACACAATTGGTCCTTTTTTCCCCTCTGTATATATATATATATATATATATATATATATATATACAGTATATAGAACCTTTCGTGCCCTCTCTCTGGACAGTTACACAGCAGATTCAGCTCTGGTGGTGATATCTTTACATCTACACAATTGCTCCTTTTTCCCCTCTGTATATATATATATATATACAGTATACAGCACATTTCGTGCCCTCTCTCTGGACAGTTATACAGCAGATTCAGCACTGAAGGTGATATCTTTACATCTACACAATTGCTCCTTTTTTCCCCTCTGTATATATATATATATATATATATATATATATATATATATTTTACAGTATACAGCACATTTCGTGCCCTCTGTCTGGACAGTTACAGAGCAGATTCAGCACTGGTGGTGATATCTTTACATCTACACAATTGCTCCTTTTCTCCCCTCTATATATATATATATATACAGTATACAGAACATTTCGTGTCCTCTGTCTGGACAGATATAGAGCAGATTCAGCACTGGTGGTGATATCTTTACATCTACACAATTGCTCCTTTTCCCCCCTCTGTATATATATATATATATATACAGTATACAGAACATTTCATGTCCTCTGTCTGGACAGTTATAGAGCAGATTCAGCACTGGTGGTGATATCTTTACATCTACACAATTGCTCCTTTTCCCCCCTCTGTGCATATATATATATATATACAGTATACAGAACATTTAGTGCCCTCTGTCTGGACAGTTATACAGCAGATTCAGCACTGGTGGTGATATCTTTACATCTACACAATTGCTCCTTTTTTCCCCTCTGTATATATATATATATATATATATGCATAGTATACAGAACATTTCGTGCCCTCTGTCTGGACAGTTATAGAGCAGATTCAGCACTGAAGGTGATATCTTTACATCTGCACATTATGTAATTAGCTGTGTGACGTCTTTACTATATCGGTCTGTATAACACAGTATAGTTGGGGGAATCCCTTCTTCTTCTACCAGACCTTGTGTGTGAGTGTTGTCTTCTGTGATGGCAGCTCCTCACTATGTACAAGGACCACACTGCTGTAATACAATGATGGCGACTGTCACAACATCTTATGTAATTTCCCTATAGAGTGAAAACACAGCGGACACAAGAAGCAGATACAGAGGACCATTCAGCGAGCCGCAGTGCTATACGGCAGACAGGTCCCGGTACCTTGTGTGGTACATTACACAGTTCAGTCTATAGTCACATAAACACAACCCTAATGAAGAAAATGTTCCAAGTGTCCGGGTCATGAGGGATATTGTGATGATTACACTGTAAATAGATCATATGAGCTAAAGAAAACGTCTGCAGGTCTATATCTCCTGACATCAAGGTGAAGTGTCCTCAGGAGATGCCCGGAGGAGCCGTCACCTCTCCTCACATGGCTGTTGTTACACATCCTCCTGGAGCAGCTTCCCTCATGACTCTGTGCTTTCACATGATAATGGGGTGTTGGGCTGGTTTCACACCGGCGTATTGTTGCATCTGTGTGTTTCCAATTTAAGCTAGATGTACCCGCATACGTTTTCGGCCCATTGACTTTCAATGGGAGTTCGCAGGCACTTGGAGATGCGTCCAGATTTTGCACATTTTTCCATGAGATGGGTGGTCACAGTTTTTTTCCCTTGCGACTAAAAACATAACATTTTGCATTTTTTGTGTCTGTGCCAAAAACTGTTGATGCATCCCCAGGCTATGGGGTATTTCGGGGAACCGGGTCGGTGGCAGTCTCTCAGGGATCACGGTAGTCATGACCCGGTCCCGTGGCCTGGGATCAGTCCAAAAAGGGGTATATTTACAGGGGATTTGTCCGTGACGCCACCTGGGGTATGTGGTTAATAGAACCACCGCTGCCGTATTCCTGCTGGGGACGGTGACTTGGGGCAGCATGGATGGTAAGCCCTCCTCAGGTAGGGCTGGAGTGTCCCTAGGGCAGGAGGGATGGTTTGGATGTGGATTTGGAAGGATGATGATTCACACAGTCACTTACTTTGCTGCATCTTCTCCAGTCAATATGCAGGGCTGACAGCTGTGGCTCCTCCAGGGGGACTTCTCTGCGATGCTGCAAGTATAGAGCTCCGTTACATGGCACAGGACCAATAGACGTAATTAACACACACTGACTCCTGATAGCCATTTCTCAGTCTGTTTACTGGAGTTAGATCAGATGTTACACGCTGTCCTGGAGTCTGGAGAGCAGTTCAGGGTATTTCTCACCCAGCCGGTCATATTGGCTTCCTCACTGTGTTTCCGTAGTGGCCCTGCAGTTGATTCAGCTAGGCTGCCGGCCCTGTCTCTGTCTGCGTCTACCATGGGAAAATAGCCCCCACTCAATAAAATCTATATAGACTTATCTAATTAAATAAATAAAAACACAAGACACAGCGTATGGTATAATAAGGCCGTGAGGCTTTACTTAGGGGTTAAACTTGTTATCAAACATTTCCAAAAGCACAAAATAGTTAACATAACCATTTAGATGGGAAACACATCCATCAACCGTCTCTACATGAAACTTTAAAAGTCCATTAACGCCCAACTTTAGTGGGGTGCTATCCCTAACCGGGCTCACCGAGACGGTGAAACCCCCCCAAACCCAACAGCCATTTTTCGACCATACACTGCAACCCTAAATTAAATATGTTCCAGGCTGATGTCACTTAAATGTATACCATCAGGCCTGTATAATCCCTGGAAGAAAGCCTTCCAAATCCAAATGTCTAAAAGCAAAGCGTCCCAAAGAAATGAAAAACTTAGACATTACTCTATTTACTCTTTTTCGATATTATCCATGAAACGAAGATCTTCACAGCCCAAATTAGTCGAGGAATGACCACGGAAAAAACAACTTCTGTCGTAGGCAACATGTTCTTAATTACCTGAATGTCATGCTTCATTTGCCATAAAAGTTTGACATTATTTACCTTACCAAGGTCATTCCCCGACAAATGAACAATAATGAGATCGGGCCGAGGAGCAAGGAGGAGCAGCTTTTGTATCAAAAAACATAGCCCGTCCCATTGCATAGCTCTACATCCAAACCACAAATCGACACTTGAGACTGATCAAATGACAAATTTAAAGATTAGATTCGGTTCTGGGCCCTCTTCCTCGCCCAATAAACAAAAGAGTGTCCTATTATCCAGACGACAGGACTACCTGAAAAACTAAATATCATGACAAAAATTTAAACAAAAGCATCAGGACGAACATAAATCTGAAATCTGAGATTTCCATCTACCCAGTCGTCGAATAGACGAGCCGTAAGCCTACCGCCGCTGCCGCGGTAGCTGCACCAACCCGAAATGGATGTGCTGTAATACACAAATCTCCCAACCCTAATGCCTTTAAGCACTTTTTCAAAACCGCGTTGAATTAGAATACCGTCAACGGAGATCCATCAGCATGAACAAATAATGTATCGGACTCCGTCGGCCACATTGACACCCAACTGCGCATATTAACAAATGGGCAAACTTCAGAGTCTAGAATAGCCATTCAACCTAATATAAATACCCTTGCCTAATTGATCCGTTTTCAAATGTCTTAAGTAAATAACTGAAAGGGAGCTATGAAAATGTATGTCACTAAATAACAAACCTGATCGAAAAAACGTGTTATGGCTAACTAACTCGCTAAACCCTAAATGCCCCAAAAAGGCCAAACTAAAACACGCACGAAATAAACATACTTCAAATTGGCTGAAACATATCGAAGGCAAAATGGATCAAAGCTTAAACAAGAGAGACACGGAAATGGCTCTCTGCCATCAGGCTGTGAATGTTCCTTCTTAAAACCTTTAAAAAATTGGCGAATTGGGAAAAAGGAAAACAATGAAGCATTACCATTGAGCTTAAAGAAAAAGGAAATCCGAAACAATCTTATGAAGTCTAGAATAACTAATACCTTGAGCCACTAGAAAGTGAATAAATTGTAAAATCAGAGATACATTGGCTAGCCGATAATCTGCTCGAATTCCACACCAGTAATTACACCAAGATTCCCATGCGCCGCATAAACGGACCATGTAACAGGTGAAATAAAAGCTTTAATACGCTCAGCAGGTGACCAGGGCAAGGCATACTGTCCGGATCCATCACGAAATTGGAACCACTGGTGACCTGAGGATTTTGACAAATAAAAGAAGTATCGTGAAAACTAGTGTCCTCTGATTCCAGACGACCTTTTAACCAAATATTCAAATCTAAACATAAAAACACAATCTGTTGCATAATACCATTAATAAGCTTATTTTTGATGAAGCGTGTTCAAGGCCATACTCAAACCGCTATCAACAGACTGAACAACAATGCGCAAATTCCGCATTTCTGAACTCCATAAGGATAATGATACAAAAATGGAAAAAACTTTACAAACAGAAATACTAAAGCTGGTAGAACATGAGGACCACCAAGAGGCCATGGCGAAAAAACCAATGCCATTGAAATAGCGATAATAAGCGATCGGCATTGGGACCATCCATGAAAAAACGTAACTCAGAAGAAAAAATAAAAGCTTCCTGGATACAATAATGACCGTTAAAGTTTTTCAAATAACCTAACCAAATCCGCAGGTCCTTTCTAACGTCACTAGTAATCCTAATGTGAGCACCTGACAGGAGAGACCTTTTTGCAGTCATACAAACACCTGCAAAAAGCCCAGCCCATAGGAATAATCCGAAGGGCAAAATTTAAACTCCCTAGCAACGATTGAAGCTGTTTTAGAGTCACTTTCTCCATTTCCAAAACCGCAGAAATTTTAAGGTACATCCCATTCCTATTTTCCCAAGGTAGGCGTAACTCCATCCGAGAGGAATCGATTTCAATACCCAAAAAATCAAGTCTACAACAAGGTGTCACCGTTTTGTCCAGAGCCAAAGGAATACCGAAAACATCGGCCAACTCACAAAAACCCGACAACGCTAAATGACAATCATCCTTATCTGGGGGACCCAAAAACAAGAAATCATCTACATAATGAAAGACACTTCCTTTGCGTACAGTATGCACTGTTGCCCACTCTAAAAAACAAGAAAAAGCTTCAAAATAGCTTCAAGAAAGAGAGAATCCCATCGGGAGACATCGATCAAAGACAAAACATCCATTGAAATGGAAACCTAAAGAATTGAAACCTAAACGGGAAATTGGGAGAAGACGAAAAGCAGACTTAATGTCTGCCTTCACTAACAATGTACCAATCCCATACTTTTGCAACTGAAAAAACAGCAACATCAAAAGATGTATAATGTACTGTGCAAGACTCGCTAGAGACTTCGTCATTGAGGGATCCCCTGAATGGGTAGGACAAATGATGGATGACCTTAAAGGACCCAAGTTCTTTCTTTGGGACCACTCCTAAGGGGAACACCCTAAAGTTCTTGAAAGGAGGATGAGGAAAAGGTCCCGCAATACGTCCTAGTTGCAAATCCTTGGAAATATAAGCCAAAATGGCATCCGAATGAATATTAACCAAGCTCAAATTCTTCGTCACTACACAACCTTCACCCATAAAATGAAAAAACCACCGGAGAACCCATCAATGATTAGCCGAGCCTTCGCCTGATCGGGGTATACCTCTAGTAATGGACGCATTGCGTCCAGCTTCACTGGTGTCAGTCCCTTTCTGCCCAGACTCCCTAGTGCCTGCAACTCCTGCTGAAGAACCATGCTTCTTGTAACATTTTGAGGCAGGGTGCCCTCTATTACAAAAGGAGCACTCATGCCGAAAACAGCACGTATTAGGCCATTTACAAGCAGAGTCATTGTAAGCGAAACAGAAACCCCGCCTGAAAGTCTGAGAAGTGGACTGCTTTAAGGGTGTGGAATGCTGAGGAAGCATCAGGCTAACCCACAAACCAACATCCTTGGAGGCCCAATGAACGTTAGAATGCACTGACCATTTTTGGTGGAGAGCTTCATCATACAATAACCAAGCATTTCCGCCAAAATTCCTATGGGCTTCCAGAATTATATCGAGATGCTGAAAAAGGCCTGAACACAAAGCAGGCTCGCGCTCACCTAAAACTGCAGTATAAATTGCAAATGCTTGCAACCATAACTGAAAAGATTTATGTGCTCTTTTTTTATCCCCTTCTCTCTCATTCTTATCATCTTTCTTATCCGCCGAACCCCCTCCAGGACGAACCGAGGGTAACATACTGAACAAATCTACATACTCGCGCTGCCAGATCTTATTTTTTACTGCAGCCGATAAATGAAACCCCAGCGGAGAAATATGGCATGTCATAGCTTCTTTTAATAAAGATTCGGCAATCCCTGAAGACTTATTAGCTGACGAAGCCTGAGGGGTTAATGTTTGCCCTGCTGATGAGCCAGCAAGGGCTTCAGCTACAGCTTGGCGGATAAGGCTCTGAATCGAGAAGGGATTAACATTAGAGATGAGGGAGTACTAAAATGCTCGGGTGCTCGAAGCTCGGGCCGAGCATCCCAAGATACTCGTGTACTCGGCCCGAGCACCGAGCCCAATGTTATCCTATGGGAGATATTTTTCTGGAATTACCCCCAGCAACGTGGATAAACCCTAAAAATGTCACAAAAGTATCAGGACAGTGCTGAAATGACATGGGAACAGCATGGGGAAGACCCCTGAAAGCATTTCAGACTCCAAGGTCACTGATGTCAACAATGTTGTCAGACTATTACGCCACTTTTACGGACTGTCAAGAAAACGTTGCAAAATGAAACCAAAATGGATTTTCATGGAATAAATATTAAGGCTCATACCCACTTGTGAGACAGAGTTGGTGGATGTTAGTTTTTTGGATTACATGAAAGATTTTTTTTTTTTAAATTGTGTGGCACTCCCATGTCCCTGGGAAGAGACGTAAATGAAGGCCTCTTTAAATAATTTTCCCATTATAAGGAAGTGGGTCTTTTGTACTATTGCCCTAAGCAGGGAAACCAAAAGTTGTGTGGCACTGTGATGCCCCTGGATAGAGACGTGCATGAGGGCCTCATTAAATAATGTGCCCATTGTAAGGAAGTGTGTGTTTTGTAGCATTGCCCTAGGCAGGGAAGCCAAAAATTGGGAGGCACCAAGATGCCCCTGGATAGAGACGTGCTTGAGGGCCTCTTTAAATAATGTGCCCATTATAAGGAAGTGGGTCTGTTGTAGGATTGCCCTAGGCAGGGAAGCCAAAAATTGGGAGGCACCAATATGCCACTGGATAGAGGCGTGCATGAGGGCCTCATTAAATAATGTGCCCATTTTAAGCAATTGGGTCTGTTGTAGTATTACCCTAGGCAGGGCTGCCAAAAGTTGGGAGGCACCAAGATGCCCCTGGATAGTGGCGGGCATGAGGGCCTATTTAAATAATGTGCCCATTTTAAGCCAGTGTGTCTTTTGTAGTATTGCCCTAGGCAGGGAAGCCAAAAATTGGGAGGCACTTCAATGCCCCTCGATAGAGACGTACATGAGGGCCTCTTTAAATAATGTGCCCATTTTAAGGAAGTGGGTCTTTTGTAGAATTGCCCCAGGAAGGGCTGCCAAAAATTGGGAGGCATTGCGATGCCCCTGGGAAGAAACATGGAGGAGAGCCTCTAAAAATTGTTCCCATTACAAAGGAGCGGGTCTCCTGTACTTGTAATGCCCATTCTGCAAGCATGGACTAAAACATTTACCCCTTGGGGTATAAATGAAACTAATGCCTAACTTTTGAACGATTTGGTTCATCATCATCATAAATATGATGTCAAAAAATTATGTTTTCGTGGCATCATGAACCACAGTCACACTGATTATATGATGGTGGCGGATGAGGAGAAGGAGGAGCAGTACAGCAAGTAGCCAAAGACATGAAGTGTGTACCAATGTTTGGGTGTGTGGAGGTGCATGGCAATCTACTCCTTGGTTGTCCACTGAATCGTAACCGCTGCCGCTAGCGTTTTCAGAAGGGAATTTTTTTAATAATTCCGCGACTATGGCCTTCTGGTAATGCAGCATTTTTGTAGACCTCTCCGCCTCGGGAATAAGACAAATAAAGTTCTCTTAGTAGCGTGGGTCAAAAAGTGTCACGAACTAGTAATGAGTGTCCGCCAAGATCTTGATAACGCGAGGATCACGACACAGGCAGCGTAACATAAAGTCAGCCATGTGCGCCAGACTGTTAACAGTCAAGACTTCAGGGTCCTCACCAACAGCATAACTGTCCATGCTGTCCTCATCCTCCTCCTCCTCTTCTCCCCTGTCCTCTGGCCATCCACGCTCAACCAACGGTCTGACGGTTGTGCATGTATTACCGTCAATTCCAAATGAAAGTAGCTCCATTTCTTCATCCTCCTCCTCGTCATAGTCCTCCAATGCATGTTGGGATGAGATGAGGCTGGGCTGTGTGTAATCACCCAGTACGGTTTCTTGCTGCAACTCATCCTGCTCCGCCTGCAATGCATCGTCTTTAATTTTGAGCAGAGAGCGTTTTAGAAAACAGAGAAGCGGGATGGTGACGCTAATGATGGCGTCATCGCCGCTCACCATCTTGGTGGAGTCCTCAACGTTTTGGAGGGCGGTACATATGTCGGACATCCATGTCCACTCCTTAGTTCTTATGTGTGGAGTTTGAACCGTTATACCGACGTCCTAGTTGATGCTGGTACTCAACAACTGCCCTCTGCTGCTCACAAATCCTGATCAACATGTGCAGTGTGGAATTCAGTGAGCCGAAAGCTGCAAACGCTGCTGAAAGTCGGCAAGGCTGGCAGAAGCAGTTGGGGACTTTTTAAAATGGGCACACAAGCGGCGTACTTTGACGAGCAGATCCGACAGCTCCGGGTAGGATTTAATAAACCGCTGAACCATGAGGTTGAGCACATGAGCCACGCATGGAACATTTGTCAGCTCGCCTCGCCTGAGAGCCGCCACAAGGTTCCGGCCATTGTCTCACATGACCATGCCTGGCTGTAGGTTCAGCGGTGTGAGCCAGTGATCTGCCTGCTGTTTCAGAGCTGTCCAGAACTCTTCAGCGTTTCAGTATTTGTGGAGGTGCCAAACTGACTGGAAGCATTATCTGCTATCCAACTAACAACCTGTTGACACTGGTCTTGGTTTAATAGTGGAGTACTGCTGCAGTCCCCTAGAAATTGGGACAAGAAAGTCGAGCGAGATGTTGTGGGCATTTGTCGTGGCACAATTCGAGCTTGCACACGGGCTCGGCCTCTGCCTGCACCACCATCACGTCCAGTTCCTTGTCCCTTGCCACCGGTCTTGCGCATTTTCAATGTTGTGCTGCCTGTATACAGCTAAATGAGTGCAGACAAGAGTTGGTTTTTAGCACGACACTGAGACTAGAGATTAAGGCCCTGCAGGTGGACTAGTCAGACACAAACGCTGACTACAATAGCGAGTCTTTTGGCGTATCCTAATTTACGCTGCAACCTACAGTAGCTGCACTAATATGCTAAATTAGTGCAGACAAGAGTTGGTTTTTAGCACGAGGCATTTGGCGTATACGAATTTGAGCTAAAACTTACTCCTGCCTATAGAGAGCTAAATTAATCCCTAAAAGCACTTTTTTGGGATGGATGGATGAGATTTGCAGCCTGTCCACCAGCCCCAGATATGATACAGGCTGGTATACTGGCACAGCGAAGTTTGCTATATACCCTGCCTCCCTGCCTGCCTGTATACAGCTCTATTAGTCCTCAGAAGGACTGTTGTGGTAATTAGATTGTCAGCCCTGTGCCTACACTAGCTGAAAGGCCACACATCTGTCCCTCAATCAGCATCAGCTCTGCCTACACTGCCTGTCTATGGAGCAGAGTGATGAGCACAGCACGGTCAGGTCTTATAAAGACCTGATGACACTGTGCGGCCAGGCAATCACTGTAATGCCACAACCAACATGGCTGTGGCATTACAGTGTCTGTCAGCCAATCCCTGAATGCGGGCTGGCTCTGTAAAGAGCGCCAACATGCAGGGAGGTGGACCCCGAGCATAGCAAGGGTATCGCGAGATTACTCGGTACTCGCCGAGTACCCCGAGTACCGAGATATTCGTGAGTGTTCCGAATAGTGACAAGCATACTCGCTCATCTCTAATTAACATCAATAGGGGCTGAAACACCCCCAGACACATTAGTAATATTAGTCGCCAACCTGTCCCGACTGATAGCAGAAAATGCTCCAGTTGACAACGCTGCCTCATCATCCGATGACGGCGGTGCAGACACCCATGCTTGGGCCGCTTGTGACATGGTACAGGCAAGGGGGGTTAAGGCTGCTGGCAACAGCCTCTTCTGCGCTTTAGACCCTAACGCCTGTAAACCCACACACGCATCTGTGACGCCCCTGCAACCAGGGTGGCCACAGGTAGGAACTGCAGCCAGGCAGGTGGAGACAGTATGTACACCAAACACCTTCAGCACACACACCCACAAGACACGACACCCAACCCAGAGCCTGGGACTCCAGGTGGGCAAGGGGTGGTACGGTTTAGAGGGAAGTGGGTGGGAAGTAGGTCAGGTGACATAGGAGGTACAAAAGGGGGGAACAAGGAGGAGTTAGTTAGTAGGCCAGTGGGTACTGAACTGAAAAGACCAGTAAAGACAAAGGACAGAAAGGGACACTTTCCTGAAGGTTAGGGCTCCCTGGAGGCGCAGAATCCTGTGAGACTCCGTTCCCCAGAGAGAAAGCTCGCTCCACAGCCTGCAGCCCCAAGGAAAAAAAGACAGAGACCCGACCGGTGCAACCAGGTCCGAGAGAGACGACAGCACTGACCGACTACCGGGGAGACAGACTCCTGTGACGTATCCACGTAGTCACATGGGTCGGAGAGAGCCCCGTGATCCCTTGCAAGACAGGGACACCCAAGGCTAGGCTGGGACCAGAGTGTCAACTCTGAGGGGGACTGCAGCTACACGCCGGATCCCAGACAAACCAACGGGGACTCTGATTCCAGATCAGAGTTCCTAACACCAGGGCTGCAGGCACAGCAACGGTATAGGACCCAGGCTTGCCATCCACATACACAGGGGGAAGCTACACAAAGGAACCGAGTTGCCGCCATACAGCCCACAGGGAAGAACAGTTTTTAGCTGGACACTGAGATTAGAGATTAAATCCCAGCAGGTGTACTGGTCAGACACAAATGTTGACGAGAATACCGAGTGTTTTGTCGTGTCCTAATTTCAGGTACAACCTACTCCTGCCGCACTAAGATGCTAAATGAATGCAGACAAGAGTTGGTTTTTAGCTGGACACTGAGATTAGAGGTTAAGTCCCTGCAGGTGGACTAGTCAGACACAAACGCTGCTGAGAATACAGAGTGTTTTGGTGTATTTTAATTTCCGCTAAAACCCACTCCTGCCTATAGAGAGATAAATTAATCCCTATAAGCACTGTTTTGGGATGGATGAGATTTGCAGCCTGTACACTAGCCCCAGATGTGATGCAGGCTGGTATACTGGCAAAGCGAAGTTTGGTAAATACTCTGAATCCCTGCCTGCCTGTATACAGTCCTCAGAAGGACTATTGTTTGTCTTAGATTAGCAGCCCTGCACCTACACTAGCTGAAAGGCCACAAATCTGTCCCTCAATCAGCAGCACCTCTCCCTACACTGACTGTCTGTGGAGCAGAGTGACGAGCACAGCGCGGTCAGGTCTTATAAAGACGCTGTGCGGCCAGCCAATCACTGTAATGCCACAACCAACATGGCTGTGGCATTACAGTGTCTGTCAGCCAATCCCTGCATGCGGGCTGGCTCTGTAAAGAGCGACAACATGCAGGGAGGTGGACCCCGAGCATAGGAAGAGTATCGCGAGATTACTCGGTGCTCGCCGAGTACCCCGAGTACCAAGATATTCGTGCGAGTACCGAGTAGTAACAAGCATACTCTCTCATCCCTAGTGGCAACGTGACTTGATTTGTGATATGCCAGCAACATCATACCAATGCCACTGTGTGAGACATTCAGCAAGAAGCAACACTCATGTTGCTGCACACTGTTAGATGTGGCTTGGCCCTGGCCATTTTGACCGTTTAATGCACACGCTATGCGAGCAGCATCAGCATGTAGTTCGGCAGCCAGGCAAGCATGTGAAACCTCCCTCTGACACCCAGTTCACTCAGTCATGTGTTGGCCAGGGCTAACATCGGATGACAAAGTGGTGCAATCTGCTTACTAAACCCATGGTTCACCTGCTGACAAGTGGAGTTGCTGGTTGCGAAACCCTCTTTATTGGCCCTGTTGGACAGCTGATCTTCTGAGAATGATGTGCCTGCAGCACACATTGTTGCTGTAGTTGCAGGGTCATCAATATGTGTAACTGGCCCTTGACTATAAATGCAGTAAAGAAGGAATAACAAGCATACTGTAATGTCGTGTAAGGATAATGAGATGAAAGCAAAAATCAGCTTAACAACCACACAATTACGTTAAATACCCTTTCCTACACCCCAACCACCAAAATTAGCGTAACAAGGCCATTCGCAAACACAGCACATCACAATTGTCTCACTGATGTCAGGGAGACCAGTCGAGGAAAACACTGTGGGCAACCAGATAAAGCGCTCAAAGCCAGAGAAATCCATGGTGCATTGCCCGCTGGGATTTTTAATATGCAAATGGAGTCCGTGGAGCCGCAATTAAAAATTTCAAACATGGGACTAGCCAGATATTCCTCCAGGGAAGGACCTAGTCCTGGGGTGGACTCCTTGCAGAGACCACCATAACCACCATATTAAGTGGCCCTTTCAGTTACTATCCCGCTCAGTTACGAGATTAATGATATGACAAGGTGTTGAGACCCGGGGGTCAGTGGGTGCTCTCGTCCGCTGGCCCAGCCGCCTTTACCAAGGCAATGTGGAACAGGGTTCATCCCCAAACTGAACGCCCGAGCTCCTTAACCGTGGGCGGAACACTACTCAGGCAACACAGGGTGAAAGAATCACAATATTCAGGCTTTATTGGATACCCAACAGTTATCAGCATATAACAGATGACCAGCAAAACACAGCAATGTAACAGTCAACAGAGTCTCACCCTTCCACTGGCTCTCCAGGGATTACAATAAGGCACAGCAAAGTCTGTAGCCAGGTGACTGGATCGTCCCAACCTGGGTTGCTTCGTATGCAGTCTTTGTCATCACAGCTGAATCCGATAATTAGATGCTGAAGTCCTTGTGGTTTTATAATCCAGGTTCCGATCCCCTTGGTCGGCACCAAAATGCCTAGGCCTGGGTTATGGCTTGCCAATCGGACCCGAAGATCCTAGATTAGCTGCCTTTATCAAGTCCAGTGCAACTCTAGCCGGGACCGAAATCCCTAGACTGAGGGCACTAGACAGCATCTCACTAATTCTGGTTAATGAACTGCTCTCATTATATACCCTCAGCCCTCATTGCATGATACTGGGGACTTCACAATTGGTGGAATAAGGCTGGCTTCACATTTGCGTATGGGAAGGCAGCGTATTGCTGCGTTCCCATACGCAGTCAAACGCATGCGCACTGCGTTCCTATGTTTAACATAGGAACGCATGGTGCCTGCGTTTGCTGCGTTCGGGTGCGGATGCGGACGATATCTGCTGCTTCCGGTGTCCAGCATCCGCACCCGGGACGCAGCCAGTTGGGTTTTTTTGTGCGTTTGGGGACCTTGGACAATCAGCAAGCGTCCCCAAGCGTACAAAAAATGCATTGTCTTCAATGGGTCCGCAGTGTCCTCTGCATGACACCGCAGGAGAACGCTGCGGACCCATTGAAAAATCTCCCGGTGGCCGCCGGTGATGTCACAGGAGCTCACCGACGGCCACGGGAGATCAGCTGAGGCTCTGCTGTCCTCCTTCTCCCCGCCGCCTGTAATCTCCTAGCGATGTCGGCGGGGAGAACAGCTGATCTGAGAGCTGTTTGAATCTTCCCGCGCCGACATCTCCTCTCAGTGTCGGCGCGGGAAGATTCAAACAGCTCTCACATCAGCTGTTCTCCCCGCCGACATGTCCCGGAGCTTACCGGCGGCCGGGGGGGGCGGAGATCTCCGGCGCTGATCTCCGCCCCCGGCCCGCCCCCGGACAGCGCCGATTGGCTGCCGGGCTCCCTAGTGATGTGTCCGCAGGCGGACATTATCCGCTGCGGACACATCAAAGTGTCCCTGCTTTTGACAGCGTTTGTGTCTGCATGCCATCAGCATGCAGACACAAACGCTAATGTGAAGCCAGCCTAAGACTGTCTTTTCATTGACTGGGTCTCAAGCCTCATATAACCATTTTTAGTCATATTGCAGTCCAGGCAAAAGAGCTACATACTCATTAACATAGCCATACAATGGAATGTTAGTAGGATTAAATCCTGTCAAGGGAGAGCCACATACAGATGGTTCACCTAGCACCTAGCAGGATACATTTACATAGAGTCAACAATCCACATCGTAATTACAATGGTATTCTAACAGGATTAAGTCCCTCTGACCTTCTAGAGGAGAGATAATTGCATTACATACGTCAACATCATCAAACATCTTCAAGATTCTAGGAAGAATGGGTATACAAAATACAAAATACTGTCTGGTTACATTTTAAGAACTTAACTCATGAGAGTTTGCAACAAAATACCATATTGTCTGGGTTACATAAGAAATCATCATATGGTCTACATTGACGCAGTCCATTTCGTCACATTCCTCCCCCTTCTTATGTAACCAGACAGGGCCATCAGATGTGATCAGTCTCATATCATCCTTCTCCTCTTGGCGGCATTGTCTTTTTTAATGGTGAAGTCACAATCGAGACTTCCATCTATACACCTCCCCCAGATTACCTCCCCCAGGATGGGCAGACATATAGTGGACAAGCACTAAAATGGGATTCAGGAGTTGGGCTCCCATAAACTTCTTGCTATCAATTCCCCCCCAGTCAATGACCACAGTCTGGCTAGGTGTACTCACTATTGATGGCTTAGAGGAGAATGTTGGGGGCTTGGAACATGGATTATCCTCAGAAGGTGGGGTAGCAAGATCCAAATCAGGGTGCTGCTTGGCTTCCTGGATGTGGGTGATGGCTGTGACAAACTGGCTGGATAGTCCTTGTCCTGGGTCAGCACGCAAAACAACAGATGTGGGGGGGGGCATCCATGAAGCCCACTTCAACCTCTTCCTGGTTAGCCCTGAAACAATAGGTGTGGGAAGGCTGCTCAGAAATCCCACATTAATCATGTCCTGGTCAGTCTCCAAAGCAACAGGGATAGGGACGTTGTCCATAAACTCCAACTTGTCCTCTCACTGCTCAGGCACAGTGTTGACAGGATCCGTTTCTTGCAGTCCCAGGGCTTGGAACTGGTGTCTTTCCAGATTGTCACTGCATCCATGATGTGCACACAGTTTAATTCTTTTGGGTCAATCTCGGCGGGATCCCCAGCATTCTCAGCATCTTCCGGGCATGCCACTGGACCAATCTCTGGATCAAATCCGACCGTGTGTCAGTGTTACTGAATTCGATCTCTCGGAACTGACATGCAACCTATAGTTGCAGTTTCTTATAGCAGCTGTACTTCCACTCCAGTCCTCGTCCCATGGCTGAGCTGGTGGGGTTGGACATGGCAATGTCTGAAACCTGAATGCCTCACCTATGGCCTGCTGGGTATGCTTATATGCATCCCTGGTTGTTGAGCCCTTGAACAGCGTCCACAAACACCAGTCCCCTGCAGCTCTCCTGGATAAACCAGGCTGAGTAGCATCCCACCGCTGCCACCAATTGTGGAGACACGGGGGTCAGTGGGTCTCAAACCTCATATAACCATTTTTAGTCATATTGCAGTGCAGGCAAGAGAGCTACATACTCATTGACATAGCCATACAATGGAATGTTAGTAGGATTAAGTCCTGTCAAGGGAGAGCCACATTCAGATGGTTCACCTAGCACCTAGCAGGATACATTTACATAGAGTCAACAATCCGCATAGTAATTACAATAGCATTCTCACAGGATTAAGTCCCTCTGACTTTCTAGAGGAGAGATAATTGCATTACATACATCAACATCATCACACATCTTCAAGACTCTGGGAAGAGTGGGTATACAAAATACAAAATACTGTCTGGCTACATTTTAAGAACTTAACCCATGAGAGTTTGCAACAAAATACCATATTGTCTGGGTTACATAAGAAATCATCATATGTTCTACATTGAAGGAGTCCATTTCGTCACACAAGGAACTTACCAAAGCCAGGTATCCAACCACAGACAGCTGTTTAGGGGTATTGCCCCTCATCAGTGTGGAGTAGGATTCTGGCTATTCGGGAGCAATGCCTGGTGAACCAAAATCACAAAGCTCTCACTGATATACCTGGCTTTGGTAATTCCCTTGTCATATCCTTAAGCTCGCAACAGTGGTATAATGACTGAAAGGGCCACTTAATATGGTGGTTATGGTGGTCTCTGCAAGGATTCCACCCCAGGGCTAGGTCCTTCCTTGGAGGGATATCTGGCTAGTCCCATGTTGGAGACTCTTAAACGAAGCTCCACGGACTCCATTTGCAAACACAGCACATGACACTACATTGTCCATACACACAGTAATGACACATTTGCAGCCTCAACAAACCATGGACAACCCACCCCATAATAAAGATCATGGGAAGAAACACACATTCTGGAAACACATGTGTTGTGTGTGGTTAGGCAAGAAGGCAGCAGGGCAAACACACTTACCTCAGCGTGACCACCAGTCTCTCCACTGGGGAAATGGCTGGCCGCCACCGTGTGTCCTGCCGGGTGATGTGTGGGCCCACCAGGTCCAGTAGCTGATCAAAAGCCTCCACAAGACATCCTGATGAACCTGTAGAATTTATGTGGGAACTGCCGTAGTTGTGGGAAAAGCACATGAAAGGTACCATGCTGCGGTTGCAACAAGTTGACCTCATGAATCCAGACTCATAAACGGCATGCTTGTCACAACTGGTGGCGCTGCGCAGCCACATAGCTGAAGGTGGAGGACATCAATCTCCAAATCACGATCCACTGCGCAGCCACGTATCGTAGCTGGAGGAGGAGGACATCAATTTCCAAATCACAATCCACTGTGCAGCCATGTATCGTAGCTGGAGGAGGACATCAATTTCCAAATCACGATCACTGTGCAGCCATGTATCGTAGCTGGAGGAGGAGGACATCAATTTCCAAATCACGATCCACTGTGCAGCCATGTATCGTAGCTGGAGGAGGACATCAATTTCCAAATCACGATCACTGTGCAGCCATGTATCGTAGCTGGAGGAGGACATCAATTTCCAAATCACGATCACTGTGCAGCCATGTATCGTAGCTGGAGGAGGAGGACATCAATTTCCAAATCACGATCCACTGTGCAGCCATGTATCGTAGCTGGAGGAGGACATCAATTTCCAAATCACGATCACTGTGCAGCCACGTATCGTAGCTGGAGGAGGAGGACATCAATTTCCAAATCACGATCACTGTGCAGCCATGTATCGTAGCTGGAGGAGGAGGACATCAATTTCCAAATCACGATCACTGTGCAGCCATGTATCGTAGCTGGAGGAGGACATCAATTTCCAAATCACGATCCACTGTGCAGCCATGTATCGTAGCTGGAGGAGGACATCAATTTCCAAATCACGATCACTGTGCAGCCATGTATCGTAGCTGGAGGAGGACATCAATTTCCAAATCACGATCACTGTGCAGCCATGTATCGTAGCTGGAGGAGGACATCAATTTCCAAATCACGATCCACTGTGCAGCCACGTATCGTAGCTGGAGGAGGAGGACATCAATTTCCAAATCACGATCCACTGTGCAGCCACGTATCGTAGCTGGAGGAGGAGGACATCAATTTCCAAATCACGATCCACTGTGCAGCCACGTATCGTAGCTGGAGGAGGAGGACATCAATCTCCAAATCATGATCCATGAGGAAAGCAGAATTTTTGGAGTAAATTATAAAATTTGCTAGTTTCGTTCTTCATGTTCTATGCTGAGCTGACATACACTCCCCGCAAATTCACGTTTCCAAACAGGTTTCCTATCCATCTGTAAGAGGTCATGGCGGCAGCATCATTTTCGTATTTATGTGATATTATGGACCTGGTTGTGACTGGATCGAGGTATATATACTGTATATGTTCCTTGCAGGGTCAGGTGATCAATTTTTTTGCCTTTGCGTTGCTGTGTTCACACCGAATAGCACGCACGGTGCTGCACAAGTGACACGCAGCCAACACCGCTGTCTTGTGTGGTGACTGGTTTTGCATAATAATATCGCCTTAAACCTCAGGCAATTGGTTTTGCGTACTATTTAGCCTTAAACCTAAGAATAATTTTTTTTGTGCCATTGCAGTGCTGTGTGTAAAACACAAAGCTGTACTATGCTGTAGTGCTACCTTCCACAAAACACTAACTGCTCCTTGCTCCCCAATATCTGCATCTGAACAACTGCAGCTATGTCAGAAAAACACCAAATTCCTAAAAAAAGCTGTTGTGAAGGGACAGGGACGTGGACATGGACGTGGATGTGGCCGTGGGGTTGTCAGTGGTGCCCGACAAGGCACAGAGTCTGGGAGACAGAAGAAGGTTGATGCAACTTTGTTCCTGGTGAAATTTCCCGGTCTGGAATGTAAACGGGTCTGGAAGCCAGAAGAGCAAGAACACATACTGTCTTGGATGGCTGATAAGGCGCCCAATCGTTCACGACCACACAGTCTCCTGTCCATACTGAGAACGCTGGGTCATCCTATTCTCATTCCGTTCCTAGTTCATCACCCTGTCAGGAGTCACAGGAAACGTTTGAACCCAACTTTGGACACTCCAAAGATCTGTTTGGTCCATATCTTTTCGCTGCCTCTGGCCTCTAACGCGCAACATTGTAGAGGAATGTGAGGAGATATCGTTTGTTCATGGCCATATATTTAAAAACCTATGTGATATACCGGGTAAAGAGGTGGAGGCTGATGGTGATGACACACAGTTGCCATCTGTCCAGCTGACAATGTCAACACGGAAGCAGGATGACATGGATGACGAGGTGGTCGATAATGAGACCACCGATCCAACCTGGACCGTTGGCATGCATAGCCAGCACCGCAGCACAGAGAAAGAAGGTGGATACATAGCACCAACAAAGGCACCAAGAGCTACTGGTTTGAGCAGAGTGCGAAGTGTGTCAACTGTTGCCAAGAGCAATCCCTCTGTGCCCCATTCAGCCGCTGTCTGGAAAGTTTTTTTTAGATAGTCCTTCTGAACCAAATGTTGTCATCTGTAGCACCTGCCATACAAAGCTGAGCAAAGGCCAGGGCAAAGGCAACCAAAGCACCACCAGTATGAGGAAATGTTGCTTCTCAGGGCCGCGGGGCACTCGGAACCAGGTACTTCTGGGGAGTCACAAGGGTCGAGACCCGACTTCCGTGACCCTGGGTTCAGTACTAAAGCATTCTTGGGGAATGTAGGAAAAGGGTGGTTTGGGATAAAATGTTCATGACGCCACCCGTGGTTTGCAGCTATGAGGGGTTGCCGCAGCTGCAGAACCTCTGAGGACGGTGGATAGGCAGCTGGGATGTAGTGGCTCCACACAGACAGAGCAGGTCGCCAGGGCAGCAGGATGCAAGGATTATTAGTCTCTAGCAGGCAGGGATTATCTCAGTCACTGTTACCTTGTTCAGTGGCCTCCACAGCCGCTTGCCGCAGAAATAACACAGTCTCACACAGTTCTGCAATTCTGTACCCGGTTTACTCTCAGCAAGATTGAAGTTCAACAGGTCAAAGATGTTACAAACTCTTGGATAAGCTCCGGTCTGCGTAGTTTTAGAAGATCTGGTTAGCAAGTATGAGATCCTTGGTGGTGTGCCTGCCTTCTGCCTCTCACTGGTCCTGCTCCTCAGCGCTCCTTGAAGCACCTCTGGGTGCAGAAGCCTGATCCTGCAGCCTCAGGTATGAATGGGTGACTGGTACCTTGTCCCTGGACCTTTGTCCAGCTGCTTTCTCTGGGTATACACCAGGTGTGTGAGCCACAGCTCCTATGAAGCTCGTAGCTTCCAGTTCAGTGGTTCGGTATTAGACTCCCATACCGCCTTCAGGTCCGGTCCCTGTTTCTGACCACAACCCCTCTGTCTGATGTTACCAACTTCGGATTCAGGTGCACGGGCCAATTCAGCCCTGCCGATGCCCCTAGTTTTCTCTCCTCCGCTCTCGCCTCGACTTCTCCACTCTTTCAGCTCTGCACACTAGCTGTTCTCCTGCTGCACTGCCCTGCAGCTCAACTCCAACTCTCAACTCAAACTCCTCTCCAACTTCTGCTTCCTACCCACACTTCTCTACCCTTGTTGTTCCACAGGGCCTCCCCCTGGGGTTTTTGCAGGGTCCCCTTGGTGCTAAGTGTGTCTGTTTGTGTGCGTGTTGAGGATCATCACACCTACCATGCCCAATCTCCTGACTACTGGAGAACCACACCCTGGCTTGGGTGCAGTACCCCTCGTGGCATCCTGACCGGTGGGGTGCCACAGAAACACATGGCAGCCAGGCAACCTAGTCGGTGGGTGGAACAACAGGGTACCAAATCAGTGTCTGCGGGTTAAACCACTGCCATGTTGCCTGTGATCCGTCCTTCCCAATCTGCTGGGCCGGAAGCAGGTTATCATAACTCTTGCTCACAAGCTGGAGGTACACAGATACAGGACACAACAAGCTCATCCACTTGTTTGTGCCAGCCAAGCGTCCAGTTGTCCGTGCCCCAGATCTATGAATGGAAGCGTAAATACCAAGCCACGCACCTACAAGCACAAATACTGACCGCGCAACATTGCCAAATTTCAAGCCATGGAAATGTTGCTGTCTAGGCTTTTGGGGATGCAGTCTTTCCGTGATCTGTTGGCTGTGGTTGCCCCACGATACTCAGTTCCCAAAGACGGCACTCATTTTTCTGAGTGTGCCATCCCTGTGTTAAACCAGCATGTCTTAAACAATCTAAAGTGTGCTTTTACCAATGCCATAATGGGAAGGTCCACCTTACAACAGACACGTGGACAAGTACTTGTGGACAGGGACCATACAGCTATGTCACGGCACATTGGCTCAACCTGGTGGAGGTGGGACAAAGTCGCTTTAGAAGTAATTTAGTTTGCCAAACCACTAACTCATTTGCGACCTGACAAGATGGTGGAACTCAACATATCATATGTTGGCAACGATAAGTGAGCAGCAGAGGGCACTTGCTGAATACCAACTTAAACATACCCGTCAGACTGAGACTCACCCAAAGGACACATAACAACTGTCGAGTGGGTGTGGATCGCTGACATTTGAGAGTTGCTTGATAACTTTGAGTTAAGTTTGTGAGCGTGTGATCAGGCTATTATCAGTGAAACTATCCCGATGCTATGTCTGTAGCAGGGGTTTCACATTTAATCCTCAAGCTGCAGTTGTGGATCAACCACCCCAGACACTGCACTGGTGAGCAGAGGTATTAGCTCTGTGCAACAGCATGCATTAATGGGAGAGAGACACGGCCAGCAGGTCCAAAAGAGTGGTGGTAAAATGTTAATAATTACTGGCTATCCAAGCTGCATAGTTGGCAACACCTCTCCTTATATGCCTTGGAGGTGCTGGCTTGCCCTGCGGCTAATGTGATGTCAGAGCGTGTTATTCATGCTCTGGGCAATCATCAGATACAGCACACGGTTGACTAAGAGAATGCACACAGTGACCGATAATTAACAACGACTGGATTTTGGTGTTCAGCCATGATGACAGCATACCAACCTAAAATCACCCAAAAGTGTTATTTTAAGCATCTGAGGATCACGTCATCCTTCCCATTAAAACCCCTTTTCTTCTTCTTACACATGTTTTCAAATCCTGCTTCTGCAACATGCACCTCATGGTTAATAATCTAAAAACAATGTTCGGTTCATTAATATTTCCCATCGAGGCACTTGTGATGAGACCCTCCTTCTTTCATCAACCATAATACAGCCTATTGGCTAATTTTTGGAGACACTATGGCTATGTCTGGACATTGGGCACTGCAAGAACTCTGCTAGTAGTCCTAGGCTAGCTTCATAATTGTTTGGCTCTTGAGGCCTGCTTCCTTCATCAATCATGATACAGCTCATTGGGTCTAATATTTGGAGACACTATGGCTATGCCTGGACATTGGGAACCTACAACTACTGTGCTAGTAGTCCTAGCTTCATAACTGAAAATCAATATATACAACAACCATATGTCTTATGCAAAATCTTCAACAATTTATTAATAAAATCCAATTGGTATAGAGGACAAACACAACAGAAAAAGCAGTACAAGGTCAGTGGGCAGACACCAAAACCTGAGGCAATAGTTGTAACCAATATACAAAGTACAGAAGGTAACCAAACATGTATACACTGACAGGGTTATAGCATGTAAATACATGAAATATTTATTGTATATAATCCCCATACATAGATACCATATCATCACATACATTTATATAGGCTATGGGTAAAACATGTATACAGCATAAATGGCAGTAACCTCAATATTGTAGTGCAAGATCAGCATATAAAGAGCCACCTGCACATCTAAACTGAACCTAATTCACTGCTGCCTATATGCATCTAGTATCCTGCGTAGCCATTATAAAGTGAATATAGTGCAAATTACCACATATGTTATGGCGCTGCTGACCCCTACGGCCGTTTTGGCTTTCCTTTATCAGGGGCACCTTGATGAGTCTTAGGGGAGTTTAAAAAGGCTGGCCAGCCAGTGTAATAAGGTACAGGTGTGCACCCATGTGTATAACAGCCGTCCAAAGCAGAGAGCCAGGGGGCGGAGCCATCCGTCACTTCGGGCCCGGTCATGTGACTAACCACCAATGAACGGCGGGACCGCCCTCCAACGTCACCGCTGTCATAGTGACGCAGGGAAGCCTAGATATACTAATACAGGAAGGGAAATGAATGTAATAAGGCACTTCC
>JARQOC010000002.1:754162887-754264304 GCA_033576535.1 Allobates femoralis
ACAGCGGCAGATACTATACATACTTTACGTACAGTATCTCCTCTACTGTGAGGAGCCGCGGCTTCATTCAGAAATTTGTACAAAGCCGACAAAAGCCGGCAATAGTATAACTGCCTCATTAACCCCTCACATGCCTACAGGAGTGGACAGCATGTCTCTCTAGGGAGGGTGGGCACCCCCTAGAGTATGTTGGGAGGGTGGGCACCCCCTAGAGTATGTTGCCCACAGCTACTATTAATATTTCATGTTTTAATAACATTTTACATTTTGCTCATCCCTGCGGCAGCATACGGTAACTGCATTGCTCCAGGTTACACATCATGAGGAATCCGGTTACCGCATTGCAGTTTGCAAAACCGCTCCGAAAACTGCAGCCTGCATAATTTTTACCGCAAGCTGCAGATCCGGATGCGGTAGCCGGATTGCATATAGAGCAATCCGATTACCATAATGGGCTCCTATGGGGAGCGGTTCCTGATCCGGTTTTGAGCTTTTTTAAAGCTGGAGAGGTGTACGAGGCAGGGATGCTCTCTCCTCACCTCTGCTTTTTAATCTCGCCATCGAACCTTTGGCTAGATTCCTGAATGACGGGGACTTGTATGAGGATATAGGCATTGGCAGTAAAACGATGAAGTTGGCATTATTTGCCGACGACATCATCCTTTATATGAACAGGCCTGAAAGGGACTTGGACGACGTACTCCAGTACCTTAAGGTGTTTGGCTCATTCTCGGGCTTCAAGCTTAATAAAGCTAAGTGTGAGATCCTCCGACTGGGAAGACAGCAATCTCAGATCATCGGGGAGGGAGGATGGGGGGGACATACAGGGAATACAAGTTAAAAGACAACACATAAAATACCTAGGCATATTATTAAGTAGTAGCCCCACCCAAATATATTCGTTAAATTATAACCCACTGATAAATAAAATCATCCAGGAATTGGAGAGGTGGAGAATTCTGCCGTTGACTCTCCTGGGGAGATGCCATCTGATTAAGATGGTGAGTTTCTCCAGGTTGCTTTACCCGCTACAGACTATACCTTTGTTGTTGCGTCGGGCGGACGTTCGTAGACTTGAAATGGCCTTCTCCAGCTTTCTTTGGAGGGGAAAAAGATCCCGGATCAATAGCCGTATTTTAATGCTCCCGAAATTAAACGGGGGACTAAATCTACCTGACATCAGGGAATATAACCTGGCATGTCTGCTCCGCCACGTAGTCGACTGGCTTAAAAAATCCAGTAGATATTCCAATTACACGGTTGAAGCTGAATTATGCAGACCCTGGAATCTGGCTAGCCTACATCACTCGTCATGGTCAGACGTACCCCAACATATCAAACAAACGGTAATTTACAAAAACACGGCCATGTGCTGGAAGGCAGTGAGAAAAAAGTTGTGCATGACATGGGGGACCTCGAAATATCTCAACCTATGGACACACGCGGGTTTCAAATTGGGACGTGAGAACTTTCTATTAGAGGAATGGAGGAATGAAGGGATACGCACCGTGGGCGACCTGCTACACACACAAGACAAGAGATGGCTGACTGAGAGTGAGGTGCTGGAGAAATACCAAATGAGACCATTCCGCATACTTCAATCCCGGCAAATCCACTTTCATGTATTGAAACATCTCCCCAACGTTACCCAGGAATGTAGACCAAGTATTTGGGATGATTGGTTGGGGGCAGATCCAGTGACAGTGAATGTGACGTTCCTCTATGGAAGCTTATGTGATACGTTATTTGCCCAGAGAGACGATATCACCTTTAGAGGTTGGCTTAAACACATTTGGGCGATCCTGAGGAAGAACATAATAAATGAAAAATGGAGGTATGTTCAATATCGGATTATCCATAGAGCAATATATGGATTTACACTACCCCCGACTGTCACGTACCCGGACAGGCGGCAGCAATGCCCAAAGTGCGGTGATCCAAAGACAGATATGGTTCATGGGTTGTGGTTGTGCACGGAGGTCAAGAAACTGTGGAAACGAGTTGAACATCTAGCTCAGGAAATCAGCAGTAAATTCATTGCCTTAGATGTGGAGTCATGGCTATTTCATTTCCCGATATCTAATGCATGGGAGGGTAAATCCGCGAGGATATTACATATGCTGGCTATGATTACCAAAAAACTAATTCTACGGGAAAGGTTGACCACGTTTAATCCGGGTCTAAACAGTGTATTGATGGAATTGAAATCGGTGATGCATATCGAACAACTGGAAGCTGTTATGGATAAGGATACACTGACAGGAAACATTTTTGATACTTTGAGAGGGTTTATCACTACCAAACTCTCACAGGAGGAAATCCAATCGGTGGTCTTTCCATTTAGGAACTCGGTCTGGTATTCCACAGAAGAGCTACATGAGTCGTTGGGAAAACTAGCAATACTAAACAACTCAAATATGTCGGGATGTACTTAACATCAAGTATGATCATTAAAAAGTTAGTGTGTATTGAATATACTAATATTGCTGAAGTTTTAGTATACAGAAAGCTGATTTGTATGTATTAACGATGACAGATTAAAAAAAAAGGATCAGGATTTTAAAATTCTGCCACAAGTGTGACCCCAGCCTATGTCTGCCAAGCTTCCAAACCCTATTTAAATCAATGGTAGGCAAAACGAAGGGCATAGAAAATACCTAGCAGGGGTATACCTCCAGGAGCATTCTCCCAACCACCTGCTTCCGAGCACACCCCATCATGGCCACTGCTGGAGAAGAGGACAGAGGAATTAGGGGACAACCACCCCGTCTAGGAGGCATGTGAGAAATTTGAGCAACCCAACAGGCCTTTCATGATCTCTGGCCCATGTGAGTTTCTCTGCAGCTGGCTAACAAGATTAGGCCTGCCTTCCAGTCAAAGTAGCATCCTCTTCATGTCAGCCTCCTGCTGCCAGTCTTGGAATTGCTTTTTGGTGGTGACTCCTACCACACACCTCCCCTTACTGCCCTTTATCTTCATGAAGGAGTTGACCTCCTCAACATAGATGGTGTGCAGTTGTGAAGGCAAATGGTCATGCAGCAGTGTGGACCAGTTTACATAGCACCTCTCACCAGTCCCATCTTCGGCTATGAACCAAAACCTCCAAACGCCACCTGGCCCTGGGTACTTTGCTCATGAAAGTGGGTACAGTTAGGCCTCTGCAACCACTCTCAGGGAGTGGCATCTGGGAGCCAAAGTTCTTCCAGAACTGACATAGGCCACGGTGGTTTATGCCTATAAGGATAGTTGCTGGCCGAGGATAGAGGCCCCACAGGGCATTTTCCCAGTTGAAGGTCTCTAGTGGGGGTGCTACACAAGGCAGGGGAACAGAGGCTTCTGCCAATACTAACTCCTCCTCATCGTCCTCCTCAATTTGCCAATCTACTGGCTTCAGCACTGGGTGCAAGTTTAATAAGGCCCATCATGGTGCAGTGTCCTGTCACTGTCCTGTGATGATCCTGGCTGGCATACTGAACAGTTGACCTCCTGACTCTGAGCTCTGTTCTGGTGAGACCTCTTCAGAGTCTTCAGTCTTGTGGGAATAGCACTTGATTCTGACCTTGCTGCATATCAAACCCAATGTGGGGAGCACGGTCGTACTCGAGCTGACATATGTAGACATCTCCTCTGTGGGTTGCTCTTGTTTTGGGGAAGCACCCTTGGCCCCTGGGATGGTGAGGAAGTTCACGTCCTCCACAGCAGGTAGCTCTTGGGGTGGATCTATCACATCTCCAAAGTGCAGTCTGCAGGCACACAATAGCACAGTGTTGCTGTGTCGTGTGACAATCCCAAGATGGAGCCAGCCTCCACAGTGACATGTCTTTCCTTTGCCTAGGGTCCCACCTTTTACAGTGCCAGGATCCAATTGGTTACTAAATATTATGGTTTGCCCAATCTTCTTGCCTATCTCTCCATGGGGTGGGCTGCAGAAGGCACCTGAATTACAGACCCCATTCCCAATGTCACAGGTAACAAGAGGAGTGATTATTGAAGCCTGACATATTTGGAGGACAAAGAATAAAAAGAAAATAGTTTATTCAGCTCATCACCACCAATTCATCTGGAATGTTGAATAAGGCAAGTGAGCAGCAATGCCCCGACAGGTCCGATAGTGATACTATAATAACACACTTGTGCGCTTACCAAAAATCTGTATTCCAAATGTATGGAATGAAAGGAAATTAAGGGACTGCACTTTTTTCAAGAACCAATATTCATATTATAGTGTTTCATGACTGAACAGCCTATAAGACCATGAATGCTAAGCATACAATGGATAGATCTGCTGGCAATTCTGAAACAAATAGCATAAGTGTAGAAGAGGCGGCCTTTCACACTGCTCACCTTCTGCAGTATTAAAGGTTTGCTCTTTAAACTAAAGAAATTACCAAAAATTAATATTTAAAATAATAATAATAATAATAAAATATATTGCAATCTGAGAGTCCTCAGTGGTTGATACCTTTTAATGGCTAACTGAAAAGATGGTAAACATAGCAAGCTTTCGGGACGCTGAGTTCCCTTCTTCAGGCTGATAATGACACAAATTCTGAAGACACATACATTTATACATAAGCAATAGAGGAAAAAAAAAAGGGAAAGAAGAGAACAGAAAAAAAAAAAGGCAAAACAGTGTTATATGCTCTGGTGGATATGACAGGTGACGCAAAGCAGAGTCGGGTAGGGAGGGGTGGAGGAGCAGGGACAGAGAAAGCAGATTTCTAAGATAAGCGGAACCAATTGTATTAGGTGGATGGTTAGTAATCCATGGAGACCTGAAAATACTTAGTTAAGTTGTGGAGAGCAGAGTTCTAAGTGACAGAGTTCACAGAAGTGTCAGGAGTTCATAGTCCTATGATTTCAGTGTGTAGCAAGCTGTCTCCAAATGCACTTTCATTTTATATAAAAAATGCATGAATCTGCTATCCCCAAATGTCCCTTCATTTTACATAAAATCCCATAAATCCATGTGAAATATTTAATCCGGTTTTCAGTGTGTTGAAGGTTGTTATCAATTTGTATCCCACATTCTTCTCTCTCTCTGAGATTTGAAGTTACTCTTTAAAATGAGCAGCCTCATATCGGATTCAGTGTTGTGCTCAGAGCTGCAAAAATGCTTGGCTACAGGTAGGTCCATACACTTTTCTTTTATTGAGTGGCGATGAGAATTCATTCTGGTCCTGAATTGTAATCCGGTCTCCCCTATGTACAGGCCACCTGTTGGGCATTTGGTACATATGATTAAATACACCACATTGCTTGTGGAGCAGCTGAAGTTACCTGGGATCTTGTAGTCCTGATCTGTCCCAGGAATCCTTATCTTGTCTGTTGTCATTATAGATGGAGGTTTTGCACTTTCTCTGGTTGCAGGGAAAGGTTCCTGTTGTTGCTGGAGAGGACAGGGCGCTTCTCACAATGATGTTTTTTAGATTCGGAGGTTGTCTAAAACACAAGAGTGGGGGATCAGGAAATATTGATTTTAGTCGGGCATCTTTTTGTAGGAGGGGTTGCAGTTTCCATGCAGCTCCTCTTAACACCTCCAGACTTGGATTGTAGGTGACTACAAGAGGAACTCTGTTGTTTTCTTCTCTAGTTTTGTAATGTAGGAGATGATTCCTTGATATTCTGGTGGCTCTTGCAATCTGGTTCTCGATTGTTCTTGGATGGTCCCTGGTTCAAAAAGGTCTTTCTGAGGCCCTGAAGGTGATTGTCTCTATCTGTAGGGTTGGAACATCTCCGATTGTATCTGATGGCCTGGCTGTACACAATAGAGGTTTTTATGTGCTTTGGATGAAAGCTGTCCCATCAGAGATATTTTGGACGGTCAATTGGTTTCCGGTACAAAGATGTCTCTATTTAATTGTTCTGTAGCTTAATGATGGTGTTCAGAAAGCTGACTTCAGTGCAGGAGTAGTTGAGTGTTAAGTTAATGGTGGGGTGAAATTGATTAAAGTGTTCGTGGAACGTCTTCAGCTGTTGCTCAGACTCCGTCCAGATGATCAAGATGTCATCAATATAACGGTAGTAAGCCAGAGGCCTGATAGGGCAAGAGGATAAAAAGTCACCTTCAATTTTGGCCATGAAAAGGTTTACATATTGTGGTGCCATTTTGCTCCCCATTGCTGTCCCAGTCTCCTGTAAATATATGTTGTCGTCAAATCTAAAGTCATTGTGCGTGAGGATGAATTTTGTGAGTTCTACCATAGAGTCAGCATCAATCCCTGTGTTCTCCAGGAAGGTTTTGCAGGCATTTAATCCATCCTGGTGTGGGATGTTGCTGTACAGAGATTCCACATCCATGGTGGTGAGGATGGTTCCTTCTGGTAGAGGACCTATTGTTGACAGTTTATTCAATAGGTCAGTTGTGTCCTGAATGTACCAGGGCTACCATCCAAGAACAATCGAGAACCAGATTAAAAGAGCCATCAGAATATCAAGGAATCATCTCCTACATTACAAAACTAGAGAAGAAAACAACAGAGTTCCTCTTGTAGTCACCTACAATCCAAATCTAGAGGTGTTAAGAGGAGCTGCACGGAAACTGCAACCACTCCTACAAAAAGATGCCCGACTAAAATCAATATTTCCGGATCCCCCACTCTTGTGTTTTAGACAACCTCCGAATTTAAAAAACATCATTGTGAGAAGCGCCCTGTCCTCTCCAGCAACAACAGGAACCTTTCCCTGCAACCAGAGAAAGTGCAAAACCTCCATCTATAATGACAACGGACAAAATAAGGATTCCTGGGACAGATCAGGACTACAAGATCCCAGATAACTTCAGCTGCACCACAAAAAATGTGATGTATTTAATCATATGCACCAAATGCCCAACAGGTGGCCTGTACATAGGGGAGACCGGATTACAATTCAGAACAAGAATGAATTCTCATCGCCACTCAATAAAAGAAAAGCGTATGGATCTACCTGTAGCAAAGCATTTTTGCAGCTCTGAGCACAACACTGAATCCGATATGAGGCTGCTCATTTTAACGAATAAATTCAAATCTCAGAGAGAGAGAAGAATTTGGGAATACAAATTGATAACAACCTTCAACACACTCGAAACCGGATTAAATATTTCACATGGATTTATGGGATTTTTTATAAAATGAACGGACATTTGGGGATAGCAGATTCATGCATCTTTTATATAAAATGAAAGGGCATTTGGAGACAGCTTGCTACACACTGAAATCATAGGACTATGAACTCCTGACACTGCTGTGAACTCTGTCACTTAGAACTCTGCTCTCCACAACTTAACTATTTTCAGGTCTCCATGGATTACTAACCATCTACCTAATACATTGGTTCCGCTTATCTTAGAAATCTGGTTTCTCTGTCCCTGCTCCTCCACCCCTCCCTACCCGACTCTGCTTTGCGTCACCTGTCATATCCACCAGAGCATATAACACTGTTTTGCGTTTTTTTTTCTGTTCTCTTCTTTCCCTTTTTTTTTTTTCTCTATTGCTTATGTATAAATGTATGTGTCTTCAGAATTTGTGTCATTATCAGCCTGAAGAAGGGAACTCAGCGTCCCGAAAGTTTGCTGTGTTTACCATCTTTTCAGTTAGCCATTAAAAGGTATCAACCACTGAGGACTCTCAGATTGCAATATATTTTTCTATCTACTGGCTAACACGGTATAAATATTCTTTACCTTAATAATAATAAAAAATTAATTAAAAGCTCTCTTAAAGAGAGGTTTCAAGAAGATTTTAAGGCTCCTGGAGTTCACAGCCTGCAGGTGTTCCAACACCTGCAAAATCAAGGAAGCTTAAAGACTTCATTTTAAAGCTCCATTAAGTTCTACAGGTTGAAAGAAATCGGTAGACCCGATGGCTGGAAAGAACACCTCATGTTCGGTTTGGGGGTGTTCTCAGCCACCTGGTCTTCCGGCAAGCATTTTGGCCCCAAACCTTCAAGGAAAGTTTTATGGGCATTTTAAAATGTGGAACTTTTTCTACTAACAAAGCCGCATTTACCAATTTTTTTAGTAAATTGCTCGGGTTTCCCGATCATGAACCGAATCATCAATATTTGTGCCGAATTTGAAATTGGTGAACATGTTCAGGGAAAGTTCTCTACACACTCACACCACCAGCTGGGAAGTGACATACAGGAATTCTTCATCTATATGAGATTACAATCTCTCCAGATTATTCCTCCTATTTACCCAATCAAATATTAAAGACAGAAAATCAACCAGAACAGAGAGATGGTGTCAGATCCCGACCTTACAGCAGAGCTCACACAGAAGGAACGACTGCCGGCGGTGACTAGTTACCCAGACCTTCACTACCAGCACTTATACCTCTGTGGTGTGTATGGCACAACAGCTGGTACCCATTGTCTGACCAAGGTTTACTTAGTGCACCCATACCTTATGTGTATGTACTTAATTCATCTGTAAGCAATCGGGGCTTTATAGAGAGCAGATATTATAGCTTAAAGTGGGAACAGCAATATTTTGTATTTATTTTTATTCGGATATAATAATAATCTCCCCAAAAAGTCCTTGTCCTCTCACCGTGAACTCGGTCCCTTTCTGGAAGAGAAAATGAGAGTCTCTTTTTGCAGCTTCCCAGATATCGGCCTCCTTGGAATTGCAGACTATATTATTGGTATCTCCTTCATGGTCAAAACGAAAGGAGAAGTGGAGGACATAATTTGATTCATCTTTCCCAAAACTTATTAGAAATCTAAAAATGAGAAGACATCCAGTTACACACAAGTATTCACAGTCACACAAATATAAGAGGGACATTAATGTCTGGATTATTTCACCCCTCCAGATCTCTGGCCCTGTCCCCATATACTGCCAGACTGGCTAAGACCCGACCAGGCTCAGAATACTGTGACTTTACACCAGCAATGTGTGAAAACTAAGTTCATAAATAAGGACAGAGAATCTGCCTTTTTCAATGCATGTCATAGGTTAATGGACTTAATTTGGCCAGATGTATCATTCTTTTATATAACTCATGTCTGTAAAGGTACCATCACACACAGAGATATATTGCTTGTAATTCCATGGTTGTAGTGAAATCATGGACACATTGTTCCATTTTGTTGCCATGTACAAGTGGAACAATGTGTCCATGATTTCACTGCAACCAGTGAATTACAAGCAATATATCTCTGTGTTTAAAGGTACCTTTAAAGCCATTATTTCTTGCCAGTCTACTCAGAGCCTCCATTGTATTAGTGAGTGGAATGCAAACTAATTGTAAATTACATCAGCCCCTTCTGTCTACATCATTTAAATGAAATGTATGCAGTCCGATTGAAATGCCAACCAATAAGAGAACAGCCTTATTCTACTAATCATGTACAACCACAATACCCTGAGATGAGTGTTCAGGATATATAAAAAGGGCCTGTTTCAGTCACCTGTAATCATGACTTTGGCCTAGGAATTTGAGTTCCAGCTGCCAGGATGAAATCGTGTTTTCATACTCTGCATGGTCTCAGTCTAGGACCTTCAGTTCCAACTAGAGGAGCTCCAAAGCTGGATTATATTCTGCAGGAGTTCAGCCTAGGATTCTAGAATTCAGCTGGAAGATCAGAGACTACTTTAAGGAACCCAGATTGGGACAATTAAGTCACCTGACTACAGACTTTGCTGTGCTCGGTTAGCTTCCTAAGCTTGCCGTTATTCCTTTCTCGGTGTGTGCCCACCAAAAGCAGGGTGCTGCTGGGTTGACATGGTTGGCCCTGGAAGCTCCAAAGGCATGAATACTCTAATCCTTGGTTAGCCAGCGGAAGGGTGAGAATCTGTTGCCACACCTGTTATTTTGTTGCCACTGACTAAGGGGGAGATATATCATAATGAGTTTAAGGATGCCTAACTCATGGACGACACATTACAATTGTCAAGAGTAAGGCTACCCAACATGGGGAAGGAAATCAGGGTTAGGTGTATAGATGTGAGCCTCTACGCTGACCCTCCACAAAAAAGAAAATGCCAAAGGACAATGCCAACAAAAGGTGACAGATGATCAAAGACCTATCAACAAGAAACCTTGTCAAAACTCAGCAATTTTCCAGGGCTAATTAAGAAGTAGGAGGAATGTGAGGACACAACCTTTTTCAATGCTTGTCATGAGTAAATGTTCTTAATTTGGCCAGACATGTTGTTGTATTGTTTGTTAACTCATGTTTCTTTGTTTTTTCTTGCCATACTCAAAGCCTCCATTGTTTTAGTGTGTGAACTGCAAACTAAATGTAAATTACATCAGCCCCTTCAGTCTACATCATTTAGATGAAAGTTATGCAGTCAGATTGAAATGACAACCAATAAGAGTACAGCCTTATTCCACTAATCTTGTAAGACCACAATACCCTGAGATGAGTGCTTAGGATATATAAAAAGGGCCTGCTTCAGTCACCAGTAGTTCATTTGTTATGTGCCTCATTCTTGGGGCTTCAGTTCCGGCTAGAGGATCACATCACATCTTCATGACTTCAGCCAAGGAATTTTGTTTCCAGCTGCCAGGATCCCATCATGTCTTCATACTTTGCATGGCCTCAGTCTAGGAGCTTCAGTTCCAACTAGAGGAGCACCAAAACTGGTTTATCTTCTGCAGGAGTTCAGCCTAGAATTTTAGGATTAAGCTGGAAGATCAGACACTACTTAAGGTTGGGACAATTCAGTCACCTGGCTCTAGACTTTGCAGTGCTCAGTTAGCTTCCTAAGCTTGTCGCTATTCCTTTCTTGGTGGGTGCCCGACAAAAGTGAGGTGCTGCTGGATTGAGGTAGATGGCCCTGGAAGCCCAAAAGGCACGAATATTCTAATCCCTGGTAAGTCAGCAAAAGGGTGAGACTCTGTTGCCTGTTACATTGTGTGTTTTGCTTGGTTGTGTGTTATATGCCTTTTACTGTTGGGGATCCAATAAAGTCTGTGGTATGTCGGCCAGCCATGGTCTGAATGGCTGCTATACATTGCACAAGCAGAGGTCTGATGCAATGTGAATGTTTCACTGTGTCTTGCAGCAGTAGAAATAGTTAATGCATGTGTGTGTGTATGAATTAACACACCTCCTCTAGGGGTGTGGTCAGGGCTGATATCATGTGACTTCTGATTGGTCACAGGATGTGATGTCAGCTCAGGTCCCGGAGACTGGAAAAGCCTGCTGCTGAGCACATGTTGTGGCTGCAGTAGGCTCTGATGACGGACAAGCCCCGGCTGTGGATGCTGGCTGGGTGTAACACATGAGCAGAGACCAGGCCTGGAGCTGTACCCTGTGAGTGCAGTCAGAAACTGCTCCACTGGGATAGTGCTGGCGAAGCATACCCAAACCTGTGCACCCGTGTGTGAGGTAACAACAGATTGTATACCGGGCGGTATGTTCCTGGAAGCCAAAGAAAGGCTCCTGTTTATGTGCTAGAGGGCGGTTTATGCTAAATTAATAAACCGACATTAATTTATTTGCATTGAGAGACTATTGCTGTGTTTGAACATCGCTGCCAAATGAGTGAACCCCGACCTGGTCTGTGATCGCTACGTCACAAGTCTTACCATTGTGTAGTTCCCTCACCCTGTGTTGTCTGAGTAGTGTTTTGCATGTGGATAAGGAGTTCGGGAGTTCAGTCAGATAAGTCCAGGTCTATGCGATCTTTCTAAAGTTGGCCGAGTCATTGGATGAGAGCACCAACTGACCCCCGTGTCTGTACAGAAGAGAGCACCCACTGGCCCCCATCTCTCCACAGCCTGTTGCCTTCAGGTATATTTTAATTTTTTACCATTTGTTTTGATACCATGATTGTTGTAGCTTTATGATGTTCTTGTCTTCCAACCTGTATTTGTGGATAAAATATTACATTTCATATGTCACAATTGAAGCTCCATTCCCAGCATTTTACACCTTGTAGGACACAACAAACCAACCAAAGAATACAACAACAATATAGAACAAACGTTTTGCTTCATGGACTACATGGACTGTGTTAATCACCAGAAATATTGGAGTACCATGAAGGATATGGGTGTGTCGAACCATCTGATCAGCCTCATCAGGAACCTTTATTTCGACCAAGAAGCAATAGTTTGAACGGCACATGGTGACACATGGTTTAAAGTAAAATGAGTCGTCAGACAAGGTGGCATCCGGTCACCATTGCTCTACAATTTGTTTGCAGAAGCTATTTTCAGGAAGGTTGGATGAAAAAGAAGAAATAATTAAAATTGGTGGAAGATTCATCAACAATCTAAGATTGTCAGGGCAAGAGTCAGGCAAGCCACTCTCTTTCATTTTTTTTCCTTTCTCCTTTTACCATGTTCTTTACTTTAATGTCTATCCTCCTATGTGCTTTTGCCATTCACCTTTACTTCCCCATCCCCCTCCATCCCCCCTCATCCACACAAGCCCCTCTCTCCTTCCCACTACTTTAGTGAGCTCCCATACTCTCTATAATGTACTGAATAATCTCAGATCACCATGTTGCAGGGTGTTGCATCAGAAAAAAAGTCCCAATTACAACAACTATATACTTTTTCTCTTTTTACTGCTGCTCCTCTCAGGCGATATCTCTCCAAATCCTGGTCAACCCTCCACAAACTTCCCCCCCTCTCCTACCACACATAGAAACCATGCTAACCTTATCAACATCACCTGCACATCTTCATCTCCTCTTTTAACTGTGCTCTCTGGTATCCATGGTCTATATGCAATAAGCTTCCCATTCATAACTACTTTCTCACTAACTCCATTAATCTGCTGTCCCTCACTGAAATCTGAATCCAGGATTCAGACACAGTGTCCCCTGCTGCTATTTCTCATGGCGGCTTACATTTCTCTCATTCCCCTAGACCTGGGAACAGACATGGTGGTGGAGTTGACTTACTCCTGTCTCCACAATGTACTTTACAGGTCATCCCTCCAGCTCGATCACTCTCATTCCCCTCTTTTGAGGTCCACACAATATGGCTCTCTCTGTCCTCTCCCCCTCAGAGTAGCGGTGGTATACTCTCCCCCCCCCAGGGTCACCCACCCAGTTCATCGACCATTTCTCCGCGTGGCTGCCATATTTCATGTCCTCAGAATTACCAACCCTTATTCTGGGAGACTTCGACATCCCAATAAACAGCCCCATATGCTTCCCAGCTCTTATCTCTAACCACCTCTCTTGGCCTCTCACAGCTCTCAAACTCTGAAACACACAAGGATGGTAACACCCTTGACCTGATCTTTGTCCGGCTCTGTTCAACCTCCTCCTTAGATAATTCACCTCTTCCCCTCTCTGACCACAACATTCTCTCTTTCATGCTCAGAAACCCTCGCCAACCCCAGCACAGTCCAACCTATCACACATTCAGAAATCTACAGGCTATTAACCCTCATGCACTCACAGACTCTCTACAGTCATCACTGTCCCCAATCTCCTCATTCTCCTGTCCCAATCTGGCAGTAAATCACTTAAATGACTCTCTCAGAAGCTCCCTGGACCAAGTAACCCCTCACCCTCAGAACCTCCAAACACAGAGTAAAACAGCCCTGGCCACATCACAAACTGGATTCCTCCAGCGATGCTCTAGGAGTGCTGAACGTGTATGGAGTAAAACTCGCTCACCAAAAGCTTCATTCACTATAAATTAATGCTGAGAACTTACAACTCTGCCCTTCACCTCACCAAACAAACCTACTTCTTTGACATGTTTCATTCTCTACTCAGTCCTAAAGTACAGGCCCCCATCACTGACCTCTGTGCTGATGATCTGGCTTCCCACTTCACAGAGAAAGTAGAAATTATCTGTCAGGAAATCAACTCCCAACCTCTAATTGCTGTTACCCCTACCTCTCCCACATTTCCTTCAGCTCACTCTCCACATTTGACCCAATCACAGAAGAAGAAGTCTCCAGGCTCGTCTCGTCTCACTACATGCACCACTGACCCCATTCCCTCACACCTACTCCAGTATCTCTTTCCGGTGGTCACCACTCACCTAACCAAAATCTTCAATCTCTCCCTCTCTTCTGGCATCATCCCCTACTCCTTCAAACATTCGATCATTACTCCATTATTAAAGAAAACCTCTCTTGACCCATCCTGCCCAAACAACTACAGACCAGTCTCCAATCTCCCCTTCATCTCTAAACTCCTGGAGCACCTGGTCTACTCCCGCATCACTCATTACCTCTCCACTCACTCTCTTCTATACCCATTACAGTCTGGTTTCTGCCCCCTACATTCTATAGAAACCAAGTGACCAACGACCTTCTGACAGCAAAACGTAATGGTGACCACTCTCTGCTTATCCCTCTTGATCTCTTTGTAGCCTTTGACACTGTTGACCACCTTCTCCTACTCTCTATGCTGCACTCCATCGACATTAAGGACACAGCTCTCTCCTGGTTCTCTTCCTATCTTTCTGACCGCTCTTTCAGTGTATCATTTGCTGGCTCCACTTCCTCCCCTCTTCCTCTCACTATTGGGGTCCCTCAGGGGTCAGTCCTTGGACCTCTTCTCTTCTCTCTCTACACAGCCTCGATTGGACAGACCATCAGCAGATTTGGCTTCCAGTACCATCTCTATGCTGATGACACACAACTATACACTTCAGCCTCTGACCTTACTGCTGCTGTATTACAGAACACCAATGACTGTCTAGCTGCAGTTTCCAATATCATGTCCACTCTCTATCTGAAACTCAACCTTTCCAAAACTGAACTTCTTCTGCTCCCGCCCTCCACTAGCCTCCTTAAATCTGACATCTCTCTCAGTGTGCGGCACCACGATAACACCCAGTCAGCAGGATCGCTGTCTGGGTGCTGTGTTTGACTCTGATCTTTCCTTCACCTCCTATATACAATCTCTCACCCTCTCTTGCCGCTTGCACCTGAAGAACATCTCTAGAATTCACCCCTTTCTCACCTTGGAAACCACAAAAACCCTCACTGTTGCCCTGATTCACTCTCGCCTTGACTATTGTAATTTTCTTTTAATTGGCCTCCCCCGGCATAGACTCTCCTCTCTCCAGTCCATCCTTAATGCAGCAGCCAGGAGCACCTATCTAGCTAATCGTTACTCGGACGCTTCTGCTCTATGCCAATTATTGCACTGGCTGCCCATACACTATAGGATCTGCTCTGTACCAGTCATTGCACTGGCTGCCCATACACTATAGGATCCGCTCTGTACCAGTCATTGCACTGGCTGCCCATACAGTATAGGATCCAATTCAAACTGCTTGTTCTCACCCACAAAGCTCTTCACAGTGCAGCACCCCCCTACATCTCCTCCCTCATCTCTGTCTATCACCCCACCCTTTCTGTTCACTCTGGAAGTGACTTTATACTCACTTCTGTATTAATCCAAACCTCACATTCCCGGCTCCAAGACTTCTCCCGAGCTGCACCAATTCTTTGAAATGCTCTACCCCAAGAAATTAGGTGTATCCACAATTTAAGTAGTTTCATCTTTTTAGGGCGGCCTGTCATGATCCCTAGTCAGTCATCTAGACAGCCTATTGACCCCACCAGTCTTAAGTGGATCACAAATAATGGTTGGTGGCCACTTATCCTGCTCCTATCTGTTCCTCATCTCCTCAAGTCACTGTACCATCATTGTAAATAAGCCCCTGTACTTTGTGTCACCCCCACCTCACTGTTAGATTATAAGCTCTTATGAGCAGGGCTGTCATTATTTTGCTATAATTATTGTATGATTGTTTAAACATGAACTTTGAATTGTGAAGCGCTGCGGAATATGTAGGCGCTATATAAATAAAGATTATTATTATTATTAAGATAGGCAGACGATACAACACTGATAGCAAAAAGCGTAGATTGAATGAAGGACTTAATACTGAGTGTCAAGATGGAGCTCAAACATGAGATCCTACTCAACAAAAGAAGACAAAGATTTTAACTACTGCCAGGTATGACAAGGATACTTTGGAGATGGATGGTGACGAACCAGAAGTGGTAAAGGACTTCACCCTACTCGGATCAATGATCACTCAAGATGCAGCGATGACACCGGACATCAATATTATTATTATTTATTTATATAGCGCCATTAAATTCTTATTAAATTATTTACCGTATATACTCGCGTATAAGCCGAGTTTTTCAGCCCAAAATTTGGGCTGAAAAGTCCCCCCCTCGGCTTATATGCGAGTATATAAAAAAAAATAAAAAAATACCGCAGCAGCCCCGGAGGTATACAGGCCCCCCATCAAGTTCCAGGGCCCCCCCACCTTGCGCGCAGCCTGTAAAGGAAAATCATACTTGCCAGAGTCCAGTCGCGCCGTCCGCAGCTGCCGACATGACGATCCCGGGCTCCATTCAGCGTCTTCCGCATTTCCTGTAGTCGCGGGCAATGACGTCATTGCCCGCGCGCACAGGAAGTCGGAAGCCGGAAGACGCTGAATGGAGCCCGGGATCGTCATGTCGGCAGCTGCGGACAGCGCGACTGGACTCTGGCAAGTATGATTTTCCTTTACAGGCTGCGCGCAAGGTGGGGGGGCCCTGGAACTTGATGGGGGGTCCTGTATACCTCCGGGGCTGCGGCTGTATACAGCCCTGGGGCTGCGGCTGTATACAGCCCTGGGGCTGCTGCTGTATACAGCCCTGGGGCTGCTGCTGCTGTATATACCTCTGGGGCTGCATCTGGGGCTGCATCTGGGGCTGCATATGGGGCTGTATATGGGGCTGTATATGGGGCTGCATATACCTCTGGGGCTGCATATACCTCTGGGGCTGTATATACCTCTGGGGCTGCATATGGGGCTGTATATGGGGCTGTATATGGGGCTGCATATACCTCTGGGGCTGCATATACCTCTGGGGCTGCATATACCTCTGGGGCTGCATATGGGGCTGCATATACCTCTGGGGCTGCATATACCTCTGGGGCTGCTGTATACTACCACTGGGGCTGCTGATGTATATACCACTGGGGCTGCTGCTGCTGTATATACCTCTGGGGCTGCATCTGGGGCTGCATATACCTCTGGGGCTGCATATACCTCTGGGGCTGCATATGGGGCTGCATATACCTCTGGGGCTGCATATGGGGCTGCATATACCTCTGGGGCTGCATATGGGGCTGCATATACCTCTGGAGCTGCATATACCTCTGGGGCTGTATATACCTCTGGGGCTGCTGTATACTACCACTGGGGCTGCTGCTGTATACTACCACTGGGGAGGCTGCTGTATACCTCACTGCTGGGGGTTGTATACCTGTGCTGGAGTCCACCCTCGGCTTATACGTGAGTCAATAAGTTTTCCCAGTTTTTGGGGGCAAAAGTAGGGGGGTCGGCTTATACACGGGTCGGCTTATACACGAGTATATACGGTATATAGCGCTTTACATGCTAAAAGGGCAGACAAGGATAAGTACAATAATCAATAGGAGAAAAGCTATGGGCAAATCAACAATGAAGGCACTGAACAAGGTCTTCTCATCAAGGAACATTTCACTGGTGATGAAGACACGGCTCGTACATATTCTGGTCTATTCTTTAGTCAAATATGGAAGTGACACCTGTATAACAAAGAAACAAGACAGAAAAAGAATCAACGCCTTCACAATGTGGAGCTGGGGAAGGATGTTATCAATACCATGGATGGCAGGGAGAACCCACAATTCCATTTTGGAACAAATCAAGCCAAATATGTCACTTGAACAAGGATCACCAAGCTACAACTTGTCTAATTCAGACACATCATACGAAGAGAAAAATCTCTAGAGAAGAACATTATGGTAGGAAGAATAGACGGTTCAAGGTGAATTGGAAGACCAGCAACCCAATGGCTTCTTACTGTCAAGATAACAGCGAAAATGACCCTGGTAGACCTAGCTAGGTTCATGCAAAATCAATCTTCCTACAGGGTTTTTATTCATCAAATCGCCATGGCTCGAAATCGAGCTGAAGGCCAATGACTAAAATAAAGAACATAACATGCCTTAGGCCAGCAGCTGACAAGATGATGGAACCATGTTCATCACATCCCTGCCCCAGGAGTGCAAGATTTCAGTGCACCGTGTGGCTTGGACCCGATAGATGGGGGCTGCTTCATTTCTCAGGACTACTTTCTGCACAGAAGTGCCCATTTTAATTATGTATTAAGCACCATAGGGTCCTACTACTATTAAATGCTCAATGTCCCTTCAACAACATTTGTATAACTTGATAGTACGGGTTATTATGGAAATACTATAATATATATTATCCAGGAAATCTGCTTTTGTTATGTATTATATGTAAACCATACGTACTGTTAACAAAGCCTAACATTAGGCTGCACTGAGAGCTGCTCTGAGCTCACATTGACCCATCATTGAGTCTTCTTAGAGATCCACATTTTATTTCAAGTTTATGCCAACTTTCTAAACTTCCACTGAACTTAATATCTAAGAAACTACAGCAAATGCAACCCACAGTGGTAAATCTGCTAAGGATCATTGCAAAAGGGACATTGTGAAGTGTGAAGTTCACGAAAAACCTTCATATACAAATCTCAAACCTCTTTGTCCTGCAGACATTTTGCAGTCTGTGTATGGTAAACTATGGAGGGGACACAGCGATAATCATAGTGCCCGGACCCCTCAAACAGCTGGATAAACAGATCAAAAATGCCCGTGTCTCCTGTTTAATTTTCTGAACATATTGACCACAAAGAAACACAGACATGTCACCAGCTCCGTAGACTTTAATAAATATGTGCTCTATCTGTCAATATAAAGAGCATAAGTGATTTATGGCCGTCAGAGAGAGACCTTAAATACACAACAGCTGTATTACCTTTTGGAGTCCGGGGGAATGTAGCCCTTGACTTCTAAGCATTGACCTGGTTGAAAGTTGAGATTGTTCAGGACCAAATTCTGTACAGAGAGAATAGACACAAAATGAACAGTAAAGAGTTAAAACAATAATGTGAGGAGTCTACATATAGGGCAGAGTTGACTTATACAGAAGTAAAACAACGAATATCTCCATATGACCCCAACTGCCGCACACAACACTGGAACATCAGCGCCGAAACTGCAGGAAGCTTTGTGTGTAGTGATGGGCAAACCCATCGATGTTTGGGTTCAATGAAGTCCCCCGAACTTTGTTTAAAGTTTGGGTTCGGGGTCATAAGCAGCTCGAACTTGAGTCTGAACTCCGAACTCAGGATGTAAAGTTATGGGATGGGGGCAAAGAGGCTGTAAAAGAAAGAAGATCGTTATTAAACAGCATTATACTTATTGGCATCCACTTGCTTGTACTTCCGCTCATTAACTTATTGGATATTCATTGCAGAGGGACTCAACCGCCAATCACAGATGCTGTCACAGAGAATTGGTACCCCAAAACCATGATGCGGTTTTTACCATGGATTTTGTGCTCAATGTGTTAATCAGCATCTCCTGGCCCAAAGAAACACCAAAACCGCAACACGGTTTTTGCAGTGGATTTCATGCTTTTATTGGTGCAATTTTGGCATAAAACTGCATGCATTGTGTTCAATGTGTTTGTTTGCATCTCCTGGCCCAAAAAAGCACCAAAACTGCAATATACAGTAGTTGAGCCCTTTTTATAAAATTATTCCTTGAAATAATAAAAAAAAAATGAAGTGGTGCTTCACCGTATTTTTGTTTGCCATCCAGGTACAGCAGGTCGGTTCAGGCAGCCCCCTATCCCCAGCTGCCTATTTTTACCTGGCTGGAAACCAAAAATATAGGAAAGCCCTTTTTTTAATTATTTCATTAATTTCATGAAATTATCTTAAAAAATGACATGAGGCTTTGCCGTATTTTTGCCTTCAAGAAAGGTACAACTAAGCAGCTGGGGCTGGAATTGTCAGTGCAAGGTGGCCCATGCTTTTTGGGGCCTCCCTAATGTGAACTGCAACCCGCAGCTGCCCCAGAAAATGCTACATTCATAGATGTGTCATTTTCTGCCACCGTACCCTGACTGTACACTGGAAACAGTGGCCCTGGTGGAATTGGCACACTGGGTAATAAACAGGTTAAAGCCAGCTATGTGTTGGCTGCGTGCACTAAGCTTGAAATAAAATACAAGGCAACCCTGTTTCCCATTTTTAATTAACAAAAAAACCCTACCCTCCAACATAATCCACAGGGAACATGTTCAGCTCTGCTGCATATCTCTGTGAGCAGATGCCCATTCCGTGACAGTGTCTGTGATTGGCTGCTGGGCCCCTCTGCAGTGAATATCTAGATAATGAGCAGCACTGAGAGTAGTTGCATCGGGATGGAGGGGCGGTGGGACGCGGTAAGTATAATGCTGAATAATAACTATTTTCATTATTTGTTCCCAGATCCCCCACTCCCGAACCCAAACCCGAACTATAACACGAACTTCCCAGGAAAGTCTGTGTTCGAGATCTGTGCCCGAACCCCAAACTTTACAGTTTTACAGTCTGTGTTCAGAGAGGAGATTTTAATGTCTCCAGTTATTGAATTTCTGAAATGTTAAAATCAAAAGAAAGAATGAAATATCCTGTCTGGAGAGAAGCTTCCGAAGCCTTGATAAACGCTCATCTCTCAGGAGTCAGCAGAGAATGCTTATAACAGCCCCCCTAGTTATATACCCAACCCATTTCTTAGGACCTTGTAACTAGATGGGAAAGTTCAATCTAGCTGAAGGAGGCAAGAGATTCAAATTTATCCCAATCATGTAACACATACCCAAAGCAAGGCTCACATCCACAAACACAGCTCACATCCCCAAACACAGCTCACATCTCCAAACACAGCTCACATCCCCAAACACAGCTCACATCCCCAAACACAGCTCACATCCCCAAACACAGCTCACATCCCCAAACACAGCTCACATCCCCAAACACAGCTCACATCCCCAAACACAGCCCACATCCCCAAACACAGCTCACATCTCCAAACACAGCTCACATCTCCAAACACAGCTCACATCCCCAACACAGCTCACATCCCCAAACACAGCTCACATCCCCAAACACAGCTCACATCCCCAAACACAGCTCACATCCCCAAACACAGCTCACATCCCCAAACACAGCTCACATCCCCAAACACAGCCACATCCCCAAACACAGCTCACATCCCCAAACACAGCTCACATCCCCAAACACAGCTCACATCCCCAAACACAGCTCACATCCCCAAACACAGCCCACATCCCCAAACACAGCTCACATCCCCAAACACTGCTCACATCCCCAAACACAGCTCACATCCCCAAACACAGTTCACATCCCCAAACACAGCTCACATCCCCAAACACAGCTCACATCCCCAAACACAGCTCACATCCCCAACACAGCCCACATCCCCAAACACAGCTCACATCCCCAAACACAGCTCACATCCCAAACACAGCTCACATCCCCAAACACAGCTCACATCCCCAAACACAGCTCACATCCTCAAACACGCCCCATCCCCAAACACAAGCTCACATCCCCAAACACAGCTCACATCCCCAAACACAGCCCACATCCCAAACACAGCCCACATCCCAAACACAGCTCACATCCCCAAACACAGCCACATCCCAAACACAGCCACATCCCCAAACACAGCCCACATCCCAAACACAGCCACATCCCCAAACACAGCTCACATCCCCAAACACAGCTCACATCCCCAAACACAGCCACATCCCCAAACACAGCTCACATCCCCAAACACAGCCCACATCCCCAAACACAGCCCACATCCCAAACACAGCTCACATCCCCAAACACAGCTCACATCCCCAAACACAGCTCACATCCCCAAACACAGCTCACATCCCCAAACACAGCCACATCCCCAAACACAGCCACATCCCCAAACACAGCCCACATCCCCAAACACAGCTCACATCCCCAAACACAGCCCACATCCCAAACACAGCTCACATCCCCAAACACAATCCACATCCCCAAACACAGCTCACATCCCCAAACACAGCCCACATCCCAAACACAGCCCACATCCCAAACACAGCCACATCCCAAACACAGCTCACATCCCAAACACAGCCCCATCTCCAAACACAGCTCACATCCCCAAACACAGCCACATCCCCAAACACAGCTCACATCCCCAAACACAGCCCACATCTCCAAACACAGCTCACATCCCCAAACACAGCTCACATCCCCAAACACAGCTCACATCCCCAAACACAGCTCACATCCCCAAACACAGCCCACATCCCCAAACACAGCCCACATCCCCAAACACAGCCCACATCCCCAAACACAGCCACACATCCCCAAACACAGCCCACATCCCCAAACACAGCTCACATCTCCAAACACAGCTCACATCCCCAAACACAGCTCACATCCCCAAACACAGCTCACATCCCCAAACACAGCCCACATCCCCAAACACGCTCACATCCCCAAACACAGCTCACATCCCAAACACAGCTCACATCCCCAAAACAGCTCACATCCCCTAAACACAGCTCACATCCCCAAAACACAGCTCACATCCCAAACACAGCTCACATCCCCAAACACAGCCCACATCCCCAAACACAGCTCACATCCCCAAACACAGCTCACATCCCCAAACACAGATCACATCCCCAAACACAGCTCACATCCCCAAACACAGCTCACATCCCAAACACACCCTCACATCTCCCAAACACACCCAAAACTCACATCCCAAACACAGCTCAAAATCCCAAACACAGCTCACATCCCCAAACACAGCCCACATCCCCAAACACAGCTCACACATCCCCAAACACAGCTCACATCCCCAAACACAGCCCACATCCCCAAACACACAGCTCACATCTCCAAACACAGCTCACATCCCCAAACACAGCTCACATCTCCAAACACAGCCCACATCCCCAAACACAGCTCACATCCCCAAACAGCTCACATCCCCAAACACAGCTCACATCCCCAAACACAGCTCACATCCCCAAACACAGCCACATCCCAAACACAGCTCACATCCCCAAACACAGCTCACATCCCCAAACACAGCTCACATCCCCAAACACAGCTCACATCCCCAAACACAGCTCACATCCCCAAACACAGCTCACATCCCCAAACACAGCTACACATCCCCAAACACAGCTCACATCCCCAAACACAGCTCACATCCCCAAACACAGCCACATCCCCAAACACAGCTCACATCCCAAACACAGCTCACATCCCAAACACAGCTCACATCCCCAAACACAGCTCACATCCCCAAACACAGCTCACATCCCCAAACACAGCCACATCCCAAACACCACATCCCCAAACACAGCCACATCCCAAAACGCACATCCCAAACACAGCCCATCCCAAACACAGCTACATCCCCAAAACACAGCTCAACATCCCCAAACACAGCTCACATCCCCAAACACAGCTCACATCCCCAAACACAGCTCACATCACCCAAACACAGCCCACATCCCAAACACAGCTCACATCCCCAAACACACTCACATCCCCAAACACAGCTCACATCCCCAAACACAGCTCACATCCCCAAACACAGCTCACATCCCCAAACACAGCTCACATCCCAAACACAGCCCACATCCCCAAAGCTCACATCCAAACCACATCCCCAAACACAGCTCACATCCCAAACACAGCTCACATCACCAAACACAGCTCACATCCCCAAACACAGCTCACATCTCCAAACACAGCCACATCCCCAAACACAGCCACATCCCCAAACACAGCTCACATCCTCAAACACAGCCACATCCCCAAACACAGCTCACATCCCCAAACACAGCTCACATCCCCAAACACAGCTCACATCCTCAAACAAGCCACATCCCCAAACACAGCTCACATCCCCAAACACAGCTCACATCCCCAAACACAGCCACATCCCCAAACACAGCCCACATCCCAAACACAGCTCACATCCCCAAACACAGCCACATCCCCAAACAAAGCTCACATCCCAAACAAGCTCACATCCCAAACACAGCTCACATCCCAAACACCGCCACATCCCCAAACACCGCTCATATCCCCAAACACAGCTCACATCCCCAAACACCGCCACATCCCCAAACACAGCCCACATCCCAAACACAGTCCACATCTCCAAACACAGCCCGCTCCCAAACACAGCTCACATCCCAAACACAGCCAATCCCAAACACAGCTCACATCTCCAAACACAGCTCACATCCCAAACACAGCTCACATCCCAAACACAGCTCACATCCCCAAACACAGCTCACATCCCCAAACAGCTCACATCCCCAAACACAGCCCAATCTCCAAACACAGCTCACATCCCAAACACAACTCACATCCCAAACACAGCTCACATCCCCAAACACAGTTCAATCCCAACACAGCTCACATCCCCAAACACAGCTCACATCCCCAAACACAGCTCACATCCCAACCACAGCCCATCCCCAAACACAGCTCACATCCCAAACACAGCTCACATCCCAAACACAGCTCACATCCCAAACACAGCTCACATCCCCAAACACAGCTCACATCCTCAAACACAGCCCACATCCCCAAACACAGCTCACATCCCAAACACAGCTCACATCCCAACACAGCCCACATCCCAAACACAGCCCACATCCCCAAACACAGTCACATCCCCAAACACAGCCACTCCCCAAACACAGCTCACATCCCAAACACAGCCCACATCCCCAAACACAGCCACATCCCAAACACAGCTCACATCCCCAAACACAGCTCACATCCCCAAACACAGCCACATCCCCAAACACTGCTCACATCCCCAACACAGCCCACATCCCCAAACACAGCCACATCTCCAAACACAGCTCACATCCCCAAACACAGCTCACATCCCAAACACAGCTCACATCCCAAACACAGCCCACATCCCAAACACAGCCCACATCCCCAAACACAGCCACATCCCCAAACACAGTCACATCCCCAAACACAGCTCACATCCCCAAACACAGCCACATCCCCAAACACAGCTCACATCCCCAAACACAATCCACATCCCAAACACAGCTCACATCCCAAACACAGCCACATCCCAAACACAGCCCACATCCCCAAACACAGCCCACATCCCAAACACAGCTACATCTCAAACACAGCTCACATCTCCAAACACAGCTCACATACCAAACACAGCCCACATCCCAAACACAGCTCACATCCCCAAACACAGCCCACATCTCCAAACACAGCTCACATCCCCAAACACAGCTCACATCCCCAAACACAGCTCACATACCCAAACACAGCTCACATCCCAAACACAGCCACATCCCAAACACAGCCCACATCCCCAAACACAGCCACATCCCCAAACACAGCCCACATCCCCAAACACAGCCACATCCCCAAACACAGCTCACATCTCCAAACACAGCTCACATCCCAAACACAGCTCACATCCCCAAACACAGCCACATCCCAAACACAGCCCAATCCCCAAAACAGCTCACATCCCAAACACAGCTCACATCCCAAACACAGCTCACATCCCAAAACAGCTCACATCCCTAAACACAGCTCACATCCCCAAACACAGCTCACATCCCCAAACACAGCTCACATCCCAAACACAGCCCACATCCCCAAACACAGCCCACATCCCAAACACAGCTCACATCCCCAAACACAGATCACATCCCCAAACACAGCTCACATCCCAAACACAGCTCACATCCCCAAACACAGCTCACATCTCCAAACACAACTCACATCCCAAACACAGCTCACATCCCAAACACAGCTCACATCCCAAACACAGCTCACATCCCCAAACACAGCTCACATCCCCAAACACAGCTCACATCCCCAAACACAGCCCACATCCCCAAACACAGCTCACATCTCCAAACACAGCTCACATCCCAAACACAGCTCACATCTCCAAACACAGCCACATCCCCAAACACAGCTCACATCCCCAAACACAGCTCACATCCCCAAAACAGCCCACATCCCAAACACAGCTCACATCCCCAAACACAGCCCACATCCCCAAACACAGCTCACATCCCCAAACACAGCCCACATCCCCAAACACAGCTCACATCCCCAAACACAGCTCACATCCCCAAACACAGCTCACATCCCCAAACACAGCTCACATCCCCAAACACAGCCCACATCCCCAAACACAGCTCACATCCCCAAACACAGCTCACATCCCCAAACACAGCCCACATCCCCAAACACAGCTCACATCCCCAAACACAGCCCACATCCCCAAACACAGCTCACATCCCCAAACACAGCTCACATCCCCAAACACAGCTCACATCCCCAAACACAGCTCACATCCCCAAACACAGCCAACATCTCCAAACACAGCCCACATCCCCAAACACAGCCAACATCCCCAAACATAGCCAACATCCCCAAACAAAGCCCACATCCCCAAACACAGCTCACATCCCCAAACACAGCTCACATCCCCAAACACAGCCCACATCCACAAACACAGCCCACATCCCCAAACACAGCTCACATCCCCAAACACAGCTCACATCCTCAAACAAAGCTCACATTCCCAATCAAAGCTCACTTCCTTGTTGTGAAGCCATTGGAGCTTCCTCTCGTGGTTGTTGCTGGTGATGTAGCTTACTGTGTGGGCTTCACATGTGATGGTGATGATTGGCAATCTGGTTCTTGGAGAATATAATGGGTTGAAATGGATCAATCCTTGCCAATTGTCTTTGGTTCCTGGAGGAGTTCACATCTCTCTGGTTTCTTTTGCTCTGTGGAATTCTGTGCAAGATAAGTGAATGGTTTTTTGATATTTTGTGGCACACTTTTGTTTGCTTAAGGTTCTGCTTATGTTTTGTCTTATTCTGAGTTGTGGGTTTGCAATTTAGTCTGTGTATTTGTTTATCTGCTCTCAGGAAATTTTCTACCTAGGAATTTTACCGTTCATTATTATCTGTTATTTCCAGTTCTGCTGGCATTTGATTTATAGAACTCTTCAGATATAGAGGTCGCTGAGTCTTAATGGCTCAGGGTAATTTTTGTACTTTCTGCTGTTGGTGTTTTTTTTATAGTGTTTTAACTGACCACAACAGTATTCCAATCTGTTTTTCCTATATAGCCAGTTTGGCCTCTTTTGCTAAACCTTTTACTCTGCCTGTGTTTTTCTTTCTCTTGTTTCCCAGTTAATATCTGTGGGAGGCTTGCTATTCTTTTAGGGTTCTGATCTGAGACAAGATAGCTTTTCCTACATCCATCTTTAGGAGGAGTTAGTTCTCCGGCTGTGCAGAGGTGTCTAGGTCTGGTTAGTTACATCCCACGGCTACTTCTAGTTGCAGTGTGTAGTCAGGGATTGCTTTCAGTACAGTTACCAATGACTACTGTGGAATCTGAATGTTACTCCTGAGTCATCAGTTCATAACAGTACAACTGGCCAAAAGAGTTAAAATCAAGATACATGCATCTAAGAAGAAGGGAAGAGAAGTGTTGAGGCTGTTGTTTCATTTTTCTTTCTTCCCTCTTTCTTTGGGTGACTGTGGAGTCTGGTGCCAGTATGAGTGTCCAGGAACTAGCTTCTCGTTTAGACCAGCTCGCTGCAAGGGTACAGGGAATTTCTGAGTATATAGTTCAGACTCCAGTTTTAGAACCAAGAATTCCTCCTCCAGATTTGTTTTTTGGTGATAGGTCCAAATTTTTGAGTTTCAAAAATAATTGTGAACTGTTTTTTGCTCTGAGACCTCGGTCCTTGGTGATTCCATTCAGCAGGTTAAAATAGTTATCTCCCTGCTGCGTGGCGATCTGCAGGATTGGGCGTTTTCTCTCACCTCTGGGGATCCGGCTTTACTTAATGTGGACTCCTTTTTTCAGGCCTTGGGTTTAATTTATGATGAACCCGACTCTGTGGATCAAGCTGAGCAGACCCTGTTGGCCCTGTCTCAGGGTCAGGAGGCGGCAGAATTGTATTGTCAGAAATTCAAGAAATGGTCTGTGCTGACTAAATGAATGATGATGCTTTGGCGGCACTTTTCAGAAAGGGTCTTTCTGACGCTGTTGAGGATGTTATGGTGGGTTTCCTACGTCTGCGGGTTTGAACGATTCTATGTCTCTGGCCATTCAGATTGATCGGCGTCTGCACGAGCGCCAAGCGGTTCGCTCGGGATTGTCATCCTCAGAGAAGATTCCTGAGCCGATGCAGTGTGATAGGATTCAATCTCGCACTGACCGACAAGGACTTAGACGCTGTAATAAGTTGTGTTGTTACTGTGGTGATGCTCCTCATGTCATCTCTGTTTGTCCCAAGCGGGTACAGAGGATTGCTGGTTCCTTTACCGTCAGTACTATACAACCTAAGTTCTTATTATCTGTGTCTCTGATTTGTTCCTTGTCGTCATTTTCTGTTATGGCATTTGTGGATTCAGGTGCTGCCTTAAACTTCATGGATTTTGAGTTTGCTAGTCATTGTGGCTTCCCTATGCAGCCGTTGCGGGACCCTATTCCTTTAAGGGGCATCAAAGCTACACCTCTTGCTCAGAGCAAACCTCAGTTTTGGACGCAGTTGACAATGCGCATATGGCGCCAGCTCATCAGGTGGATTGTTGATTTCTGGTTTTGCATAACCTGCACGATGCAGTGGAGCTGGGCTTTCCATGGTTGCAGATCCATAATCCTGTTTTGGATTGGAAGTCTATGTCCCTAACTAGTTGGGGTTGTAAGGGGGTACATGATGACATTTCCTTGATGTCTATATGATCTCTGCCCCAGGAGATTCCGGACTTTGTCTGATTTTCAGGATGTTTTTGATGAGCCCAAGTCTAGTTTTCTTCCGCCACGTCGGGTGTGTGATTGTGCTATTGATTTGGTGCCAGGCTGTAAGTTTCCTAAGGGTCGACTTTTCAACTTGTCTGTGCCATGCGGAGTTATATTAATGATTCTTTGGAGAAGGGCCATATTCGCCCTTCCTCTTCGCCGTTGGGGGCGCAGTTCTTTTTTGTTTACAAGAAAGATGGTTCCCTGAGACCCTCTATCACCTCTTGAATAAGATCACGGTCAAGTTTCAGTTCCCTCTGCTTTTGATTTCTGACTTGTTTTCTAGGTTTAAGGGGGCAAGTTGGTTTACTAAAATAGACCTTAGGGGGGCCTACAATCTGGTTAGTATCAAGCAGGGACATGAATGGAAAACGGTGTTTAATACGCCTGAAGGCCATTTTGAATACCTTGTGATGCCTTTTGGGTTGGCTAATGCTCCTTCTGTTTTTCAGTCCTTTATGCATGACATGGTTCAGGAGTTTATTGACAAGTTCTTGATTGTATATTTGGATGATATCTTGATTTTTTTCTGACGATCGGGATTCTCATATGGATCAGGTCAGGTCGGTCTTTCGGATTTTGCGTGACAATGCTTTGTATGTTAAGGGGTCTAAGTGTTGCTTTGGTGTCCAGAAGGTTTCTTTTTTGGGCTTTATTTTGTCTCCTTCTATTGAGATGGATCCTGTTAAGGTTCAGGCTGTTCATGATTGGGTTCAGCCCACGTCCGTGAAGGGTCTTCAGAAATTTTTGGGCTTTGCTAATTTTTATCGTCGGTTCATTGCCAATTTTTCCAGCGTGGTGAAGCCATAAACCGATTTGACTAAGAAGGGTGCTGATGTGGAGCATTGGTCTCCTGCGGCCATTTTTGCCTTTCAGGAGCTTAAAAGACTGTTTACCTCTGCTCCAGTGTGGCGCCAACCGGATGTTTCCCTTTCCTTTAAGGTGGAAATTGATGCTTCTGAGATTGGTGCAGGGACCGCCTTGTCTCAGATGGATCCTGTTGGTTCCGCGATGCACCCTTGTGCCTTCTTTTCCCGTAAATTTTGGTTGGCGGAACGCAATTATGATGTCGGCAATCGGAAGTTGTTGGCCATGAAGTTGGCGTTTGAGGAGTGGCGTCATTGGCTGGAGTGGGCCAAACATTGTGTGGTTGTCTTGACTAATCACAAGGATCTGGTTTATCTCGAGCCTGCCAAAACGCTGATTCCTAGGCAGGCTCGGTGGTCTTTGTTTTTTGCTCGTTTTGATTTTGTGGTTTCCTATCTTCATGGTTCTAAGAATGTTAAGCCCAATGCTCTCTCTCGCAGTTTTTTGCCTTATTCTCTTGAACCTTCGAAGCCGGTCTGCATTCTAAAGCAGGGGGTTATTCTTTCCGCTGTTTTCCCTAATTTACGGCCTGCTCTTTAGGAATTTCAGGCGGATAAGCTGGAGCGCTGCCCTGTGGGGAAATTGTTTGTTCCTGCACCATGGACTACTAGAGTGATTTCGGCAGGTCATTGTTCTGTGTTGGCTGGTCATCCTGTCATCTTTGGTACCCGTGATTTGGTCAGTCGATCTTTTTGGTGGCCCTCTTTGTCCCGGGATGTGTGTTCCTTTGTGCGGTCCTATGGGACTTGTGCATGGGCCAAGTCTTGTTGTTCCCTTCCTAGTGGGTTGCTTTTGCCCTTACCTGAACCTGAGCAGCCGTGGACGCATATTTCTATGGATTTTGTTTTGGACCTTCCTGTTTCCCAGGGGATGACGGTTCTCTGGGTTGTTTGTGACCGGGTTTCTAAGATAGTTCATTTAGTTCCTTTGGCTAAATTGCCTTCCTCTTCGGACTTGGCTCCGTTGTTTTTTCAGCCTGTTGTTCGTTTGCATGATATTCCGGAAAATATTGTGTCTGACAGGGGTGCCCAGTTTGTTTCTCGGTTTTGGAAGTCTTTCTATGCTAAGCTGGGTGTGGCTTTGTCTTTTTCTTCTGAGTTTCATCCGCAGTCTAATGGTCAGACTGACAGAACTAATCAGACTTTGGAGACTTATTTGAGATGCTTTGTATCTGCGGATCAGGATTGCCTTTTTGCCTTTGACCGAGTTTGCGCTTAATAATCGGGCGAGTTCGGCTACGTTGGTTTCGTCCTTCTTTTGTAATTTTGGTTTTCATCCTCATTCTTCTTCAGGGCAGGGTGCGCCTTCTGCCTGTCCTGGTGTGGATTCTGTGGTTGAGCGGTTGCAACAGATTTGGGATTGTGCGGTTACCAACTTACTTCTTTCTCAGGAAACTGCTCAACATTTTGCTAAACATCATCGGTGTGTTGGTTCTCGGCTTCGTGTTGGTGATTTGGTTTGGTTGTCCTCCCGCCATGTTGCTTTGAGGGTTTCTTCTCCTAAATGTAAGCCTTGGTTCATTGTCCGTACAGGATTTCTGAAGTTATTATTCCTGTCTCCTTCCAGTTGGCGCTTCCGGGCTCTTTTGCGACTCATAATGTTTTTCATAAGTCCTTGTTGAGGCGCTTTGCTGAGCCCATGGTTCCTGCTGTGGCCCCTCCGGCCCCGGTCCTGATTGATAGTGAGTTGGAGTATGATGTTGAGAAGATTTTGGATTCTTATCTTTCGAGACGAGGCTCCAGTACCTTGTTAAGTGGCAGGGTTATGGCCATGAGGATAATTCTTGGATTTCAGTCTCGGATGTTCATGCCCCTGACTTGGTTCATGCTTTTCATCTGGCTCATCCTGATAGGCATGGGGCCTCTGTTGAGGGTTTGGCGGGGGTAATGTTGTAAATTCATTGGAGCTCCCTGCGGTGGTTGTTGCTGGTGATGCTACTGACTGTGTGGGCTTCACAGGTGATGGTGATTGGCAATCTGGTTCTTGGAGCATATAATGGGTTGAAGTGGATCAATCCTTGCCAGTTGTCTTTGGTTCCTGGAGGAGTTCACATCTCTCTTGTTTGTTCTGCTCTGTGGAATTCTTTGCAAGCTAAGTGGATGGTGTTTGATATTTTGTGGCACACTTTTGTGTGCTTAAGGTTCTGCTTATGTTTTGTCTTATTCTAAGTTGAGGGTTTGCAATTTAGTCTGTATATTTGTTCATCTGCTCTCAGTTGGGAAATTTTCTTCCTAGGAATTTTACCATTCATTATTATTTGTTAATTCCAGTTCTGCTGGCATTTGATTTATAGAAGTGTGCAGATATAGAGGACGCCGAGTCTTAGTGACTCAGGGTAATTTTTGTAGTATCTGCTGTTGGTGTTTTTTTGATAGTTTTTTATACTGACGAAAAGAGTATTCTATCCTGTTTTTCCTATATAGCCAGTTTGGCCTCTTTTGCTAAACCTTTTACTCTGCCTGTGTTTATTTTTCTTTTCTTGTTTCCCAGTTAATATTTGTGGGGGGCTTGCTATTCTTTTGGTTCTGCTCTGAGACAAGATAGCTTTTCCTCCATCCATCTTTAGGAGCAGTCAGTTCTCCGGATGTGCAGAGATGATCTAGGTCTGGTTAGTTACATCCCACGGCTACTTTTAGTTGCGGTGTGTAGTCAGGGATTGCTTTCAGTAGAGTTACCAATGACTTTTATGGAATCTGAATGTTACTCCTGAGTCATCGGTTCATAACACATCCCCAAGCAAAGCTCACATCCCCAAACAAAGCCCACATCCCCTAACAAAGCTCACATCCCCAAACAAAGCCCACATCTCCAAACACTGCTCACATCCCCAAACAAAGACCACATCTCCAAACAAAGCCCACATCCCCAAACAAAGCCCACATCCCCAAACACAGCTCACATCCCCAAACACAGCTCACATCTCCAAACACAGCTCACATCCCCAAACACAGCTCACATCCCCAAACACAGCCACATCCCCAAACACAGCCCACATCTCCAAACATAGCCCATATCCCCAAACACAGCTCACATCTCCAAACACAGCTCACATCCTCAAACACTGCTCACATCCCCAAACAAAGACCACATCTCCAAACAAAGCTCACATCCCCAAACATAGCCCATATCCCCAAACACAGCCTACATCCCCAAACACAGCTCACATCCCCAAACACAGCTCACATCCCCAAACACAGCTCACATCCCCAAACACAGCTCACATCCCCAAACACAGCCCACATCCCCAAACACAGCTCACATCCCCAAACACAGCTCACATCCCCAAACACAGTCCACATCCCCAAACACAGCTCACATCCCCAAACACAGCTCACATCCCCAAACACAGCTCACATCCCCAAACACAGCTCACATCCCCAAACACAGCCACATCCCCAAACACAGCTCACTTCCTGAAACACAGCTCACATCCCCAAACACAGCTCACCTCCCCATACACAGCCACATCCCCAAACACAGCTCACTTCCTGAAACACAGCTCACATCCCCAAACACAGCTCACATCTCCAAACACAGCCCACATCCCCAAACACAGCTCACATCTCCAAACACAGCTCACATCCCCAAACACAGCTCACATCCCCAAACACAGCTCACATCCCCAAACACAGCTCACATCCCCAAACACAGCTCACATCCCCAAACACAGCTCACATCCCCAAACACAGCTCACATCCCCAAACACAGCTCACATCCCCAAACACAGCTCACATCCCCAAACACAGCCCACATCCCCAAACACAGCTCACATCCCCAAACACAACTCACATCTCCAAACACAGCTCACATCCCCAAACACAGCCCACATCCCCAAACACAGCCCACATCTCCAAACACAGCTCACATCCCCAAACACAGCTCACATCCCCAAACACAGCTCACATCCCCAAACACAGCTCACATCCCCAAACACAACTCACATCCCCAAACACAGCTCACATCCCCAAACACAGCTCACATCCCCAAACACAGCTCACATCTCCAAACACAGCTCACATCCCCAAACACAGCTCACATCCCCAAACACAACTCACATCTCCAAACACAGCTCACATCCCCAAACACAGCTCACATCCCCAAACACAGCTCACATCCCCAAACACAGCTCACATCCCCAAACACAGCTCACATCCCCAAACACAGCTCACATCCCCAAACACAGCCCACATCCCCAAACACAGCTCACATCCCCAAACACAACTCACATCTCCAAACACAGCTCACATCCCCAAACACAGCTCACATCCCCAAACACAGCTCACATCCCCAAACACAGCTCACATCCCCAAACACAGCCACATCCCCAAACACAGCTCACATTCCCAAACACAGCTCACATCCCCAAACACTGCTCACATCTCCAAACAAAGCTCACATCCCCAAACACAGCTCACATCTCCAAACACAGCCAACATCCCCAAACACAGCTCACATCCCCAAACACAGCTCACATCTCCAAACACAGCTCACATCTCCAAACAAAGCTCACATCTCCAAACAAAGCTCACATCCCCAAACACAGCTCACATCTAGGGATGAGCGAGTCCTAAATTACTCGGACTCGCTAGACCCCAACGAGTCCGAGTCAAGGACTCGGGACTCGTTGCGAGTCCAGCGAGTCCAATGTTAATGAATAGGGAATCGAGTAATAGCGAATAATGTGATTTACAAATCGCTGACGAGTCTCTGAAAGTGAGCGAGTCCAAACTCGCTGGTTTTTCTCTTATTTGGAGCCGATGATGCTAGGGGGAAGCGATTCTCCTGTGCACACACAAAGAGGAAACGACTCGCTCTGACAGGCGCACACACAGAGCAATCCATTCCCCAGAGAGATCATGGCCGGCCGTGTCACTGTCAACACGCTTCTTTTGATTCCTCTGGTGGAGGCTCGGCCACTGCTATGGCTCCCAACAGACCCTGACTATGGTGATAACATCATGAGGACTACTGCCTGGAGAGAGATCGCCCAAGTGATGTTCCCTGCGTTCCATCTGAGTGGCCATGATGAGCAGAGCAATATGAGTAAGTTAAATGAGTTCACCCGTTATATATTGGATTTACTGTATATATACTCGTGTATAAGCCGACCTGTGTATAAACCGACCCCCTATTTTTGCCCCCAAAAACTGTGAAAACATATTGACCGCCATCCTGGTATACAGCGGCTATCACTGGTAGACAGCCCCCCAGTAGAGTATACAGCTCCCCCTGCAGAGTATACAGGCCCCAGATGGGTATACATGCCCCCATATTATGGTATACAGGCAGGGGCGGACTGGCCCAGGTGCCTGGGGGGCAATTGCCTCCCAGGCCGGCGTATTTTCCCCTATTTTGGGCCGCCTGGACCATGAAAAGGGCTTCCGCCCGCACGGGTTATGCGGCTGCAGGAGCATGAAGCAGCGCATGACCCCGAAGCAGCAGGCGGAACCGCAAGCTCCTGGCCGCGCGATGACGTCATCAGCGCGCGGCTGCGGATGGGAGCGAGCCCTAGGAGATTGCGGGAGCTGCGGTGACTGTGAGGCGGCCGCCAGTCATCACTTCCCCCCCACCCCCGTCCTCACCTGTGTCGGACCGGTGAGGGAGGGCTGGCACCCAAACTGTAGGGTGCCAGTCAGTCCCTGTATACAGGGCCCTCAGTGGGTCTACAGCCCCCCAGCAGTGGGTATACAGGGCCCCCAGCAGTGGGTATACAGGGTCCTCGTGGGTATACAGGCCCCCCATAGCAGGGTATACAGGACCCTCAATGTGTTATCATGCGCCGTCGCATAGTTGCCTATATTTGGATGGGGTCACAACAGTACACTTAGTTTAATGGCTGGTGCTCCTGGCTCTTACGGCCAGGGGGTTGGGTGTATATTAATACCACTAATGAGCAGAGTCTGGTGCCCGCACTATTACCTTCTCGATGCGTCGACATGTGTCCTGCCTCATTTGTGATAGTGTCCACATGAGCTCAATGTCCGTAATGCTGTTGATGATGTTCGACACTGTCGTGTCACTGTGCCTTGTATACACATTACACACACAACATGAATAAAATGTTATTGTTGATTTGTACACAAACCTTTGGTGTTTCAAATATTACACATGTCTAAACCCGGTTTGAAATAATTTCACAGTTGACCATCTTCAAAAACGCTGGAAGAGCTGCCGCGATCAGCATAAGAAACAGCATCGCAAGATCGCAGAGGGGGACCCGGGAGTAGCAAATGAGCCGATCTACAAACACTATGACCGGCTGTCCTTCCTTGGACCGGTGGCCCGTATGCCAAGGTATGTGTCTGCAGCACTGTTGTCTACTATTATTATTATTTATTTATATAGCGCCATTAGGTTCCATGGCACTTTACATGAGGATAATGGTTAACTACAAAAAACAGTAAAGTAAGACAATCAGGTCGTACAGGTACAAGAAGAGAGGACCTTGTCCACGAGGGCACACAGTGTACGTATGAAGCTCTATAATGAGTGTGCTGGTTTACATACCCACACTGGGGTTTGTTTCTGCCATGGTGCAACAGATTTCTATTACCTTTGGCAATGATCCAGGACATACACATTTATAGTCACATTGTGACGTTGGGACAAATAAGCAGGGTGGGCAGACACAATGTTCCGTGACCTCACAATTAGCTGTTATTGTTGGCATGTTTGTGGAACAAAGCCATGTTCTTCCCTGCAATGGCCTCTAAGGTGTGTGGCCTTGTCTGGTTTGCCTGTCATAAGCCTCATTTGTATCAGTTCCTAATGGCCTCGACTTGCATAAGGGCCACATACATCCCTACACATTTAGTTGTGGGTGTTTTTTTCGGCTAAATAACGTTGCAAGGATATACCCCTTTTGCACTAAACTGTTTGTACACCATCCCAGATTGTTGACACATTCACACACATTTCAGAACACACCCTGTATCACTACAAATATGTGTGGTTCAGTTTTCCCATGGGTTTATTTGGGGCTGCAAGGTGATGGTGTAGATATTAGGGCCCACATGTCAATTTTAGTTTTTTTGTCGTTAACTCATGGCCACATTACGAATCCTCCGGAAAACATAGTGTATTAATGCTGTATAAAATCAAACTAAAGAGGGCCATATTTTAAGTGCAACAGGCTTTTATGTCCAACGTCCTTTAGGAAACCCGAGGTTTGTCCTTGCTGCTCCCGGTTTTTTGTTCGGCCCCGTTGGAATAATTGTAAAACTGTCCATCTGTGCATACCACCTTGTTTGGCACCAACGATGTGTGACCTGCTGCTCAAAAACAACCCCATACTCTATGTCCATTACAGTCGTTTCAAATCCCAAGCCATCTGTTTGGTGTGTTTCATTTACCAAGATATTCCTGATTAGCATACATGGCAGCAAAAAGAAGTGTAGGCCACTAACGCCAAATGCTCATGTGTCACCTATGCTGCATGACTCCATTTCCTGTCTTGCTCACCTGCCCTATAGATCTGGGTTATGTGCATTGAGACCAAGGCCGTCCACACTGTGTGTTTTTGTGTCCATCTGATGGCAAACAACCCTGAATAATGTGTTAGCCTCACAGTGTCAGGCTATAGCTTTGTCCACATAAAGTTTCCACAAAAAGTCTAAACAATAGTTGTGGCCACTAATATGTCTTCAAGTGACTAAATAGCTGTCCTGCCTAAGGCAGGGCACAGTGTAATAGTGCGGACAAATTTTAAAATTTGTAATGTAATGGCAAAAAATCGTGGAGCAACACTACCCACACATAGAATATAGTTTGAGGCATGAGCCAAAAATGTCATTAATTTATTTGCTGCAATTCCATCTTAAGGGCAACAATGAAAAGACACAGAATACACAGATACACTGAGTCAAAAAAGCGTGCACATGTTATGTTTGGCCTATGGTTTTGTTTCCAAACGCAACCCATTCACCAAATGTTTTTTATATTTACCCACAGAGCTGCTCACTATCGGAGGCGGCGTCGTCACCCGCCAGCAGAGCTGCCTGAGGAGGGGAGGGAGGCCCCTCAACCCCCACCAGATGAGGAGGAGGGAGTAGCACCACCACCTCCGCCACCACCACCGCCACCACCACCACCACCACCACCACCGCCACCACCACCACCACCACCACCACCACCTTTGGGGCCGCAGATACAAGAAGAGGAGGATGAAGGGCCACACACAGCGCCCTCCAGTGCCGACTGCCAGCAGCAGTGTGGGGAGTCACTGGAACCCCAGCAGCCCTGCTCTGATCCCGGGGGCACCACAAGACCGCAGAGGACAGTGTAGTGCTGACTTTGCCCGCAGTCTCATACCGTTCTTGGATGACATTCCATTCGAGAGACGACTGCGGGCATGGTCAGCAATACACATTGTCCTCGATGCGTGTAGGCCCCCAAACAACCCTGGGCAGGTGTTTGCTTTTTTGGAGGAGTGGAGGCTCAGCAGATCAAACATCCTGGAGAGGGCCACACCCCGGGACAGGTATGTGGCGACCCAGAGGTGGTGTCCAACAATGAGGGGCCTACCAAGCCAAGGCCAACCGGCCCAGATGCCCCAGCCTACAGGCTTCCAACCACTGGGTGAGGTACTGCATGGGGCCCTGGACCTCCTCAACGACCAGGGTGATGGTGCCACGTTACAGGCAAGCCCGGAGGATGCGGCAACCTACCACCAGCTGTAGACCCCTTTTTTTTTTTGTTTATTTTTTGTTCCTGTGCATTGCACAATTTCTTTGTTATCTTATTATTTGTTTTTACTAAGTTATAACCAAAAAAAAAAAAAAAAAAATTCTGACATCTTTGCCATTATGGCGGAATAATACCCAGTTTACAAAAACTGCTTTGTGTCTGTCTTTTTTCAGGGAATGGATGTGTAGGTTGTTTTGTGGGTGGGCTTAAAGTCATCATCATTATTATAATTATTATTTATTTATATAGCACCGATAGGTTCCATGGCGCTTTACATGAGGATAACGTACACAAGGACAAGTACAATAAACATAGACAATAAGGTCATACAGGTACAAGAGGAGAGGACACTGTACGCATGGGCTCACATTCTACGAGGGGTGGGTGGGGATACAATAGGGTGGGGAAGGTGTCGGTCGTGGGGCGTGTAGCGGGGTGTCATGGCAGGTTTTAGGCCTCTCGGAAGAGTGAGTCTTTAGGTGTTTCTTGAAGGTTCCCAGGGTAGGCGAGTGACTGATGAGGTGGGGCATCGAGTTCCAGAGCATGGCGGATGCCCGGGAGAAATCCTGTATGCGGTTGTGGGAAGAGGAGATGAGGGGGGAGTGTAGGAGAAGTTCTTGGGATGAACGCAGGTTGCGTGAGAGATGGTATCGGGAGATCATGTCGGAGATGTATGGTGGGGATAGGTTGTGTAAGGCTTTGAATGTCATGGTCAGTGTTTTAAAGTGAGCTCTCTGTGGGGCGGGGACCCAGTGAAGGGCTTGGCAGAGGGGGTAGACAGGGGAGTAGCGTGAGGACAGATGGATTAGTCGGGCAGCAGAGTTTAGTATAGATTGGAGAGGTGAAAGAGAGTTGGCAGGGAGGCCTGTGCGAAGGAGGTTCCAGTAGTCAAGGCGGGAGATGATGAGGGCATTAATGAGTGTTTTAGCAGTGTGAGGGTTGAGTAACGAGCAAAATCTTGAAATATTTTTGAGTTGGAGTCACAGTGACTTGGTTAGGAACTCGAGGTGGGCCTTGAAGGAGAGGGAGGAGTCAAGGATTACCCCGAGACATTTGACGTGGGGGACAGGGGAGAGAGAGCATCATTAGCAAGTACTGTACGGGCCGCATGGAGCATGAAGTCACCTTGGTTACTAAGTGTAAAATCATGACTCCACATACAAATGTTGCTGACAAATAAACAGTGCCTGTGTTTGGGGGGTTACTTAATGCCTCGCTATGGCAACAAGACTAGGAACACACATGTGAGAGGCTGGGACATCTACCTGCTACACATCGCGTCTACGCGTTTTCTACAGAGCGTACAGTGGGACCCTTCACCAGGCTACAGCAGGATGATAGTACAAGCAACGCCGACGATGCAAGCATAGGCTTGTTGACTAAAAAAATTAGCTCAAGGGCTGTTTCCCATTTTTGTTATAAATGTAGGCCTAAGGGCCATAAAAAGCTTGTTAGCCAGGTTGTCTCCCAAAGCATGATAAGCTTGTTAGCCTGGGTGGCTCAAAAAATTAGCCCAAGGGGCTGTTTCCCATTTTTGTTATAAATGTAGGCCTAAGGGCCATAAAAAGCTTGTTAGCCAGGTTGTCTCCCAAAGCATGATAAGCTTGTTAGCCTGTGTGGCTCGAAAAATTAGCCCAAGGGGCTGTTTTGCATTTTCGGTATAAATGCAGGCCTAAGGGCCATGAGCAGCTTGTTAGCCATGGTGGCTCCAAAAATTAGCCCAAGGGGCTGTTTTGCATTTTGGGTATAAATGCAGGCCTAAGGGCCATGAGCAGCTTGTTAGCCATGGTGGCTCCAAAAATTAGCCCAAGGGGCTGTTTTGCATTTTGGGTATAAATGCAGGCCTAAGGGCCATGACAGCTTGTTAGCCATGGTGGCTCCAAAAATTAGCCCAAGGGGCTGTTTGGCATTTTGAGTGTAAATGCAGGCCTAAGGGCCATGATAAGCCTCTTAGGCTGGGTGTCTCCAAAAATTAGCCCAAGGGGCTGTTTTGCATTTTGGTTATAAATGCAGGCCTAAGGGCCATGATCAGCTTCTTAGCCAGGGTGGCTCAAAAAATTAGCCCAAGGGGCTTTTAAATGTTTGCTAACAGAAAATAAAGGTTGATTACTTGTGAAAAGGTGTTGTGATGGTTAATGAAACCGAAGTTAAGGTGTAGTGTTGGTTTAAGATGAAGCAGCCTCATTACCAGGTTGCAGGAACATGGTTACGCAAATCGTTACTGGTCTTGTACATACTGCTTGTACCAAAAAGACACAATATAATACAATGATTAATTATATCATATTGATGTTGAACGTGGCACTTCAGCTCTGAGTACTGTCGTCTTCAGGGCTCAAGAAGTCTTGTGAAATCCAGTTCCTATTAAACTTTATTAGAGTAAGCCTGTCTGCATTCTCTGGAGTAAGACGTGTCCTGGTATCAGTTATGATACCCCCAGCGGCACTGAAAACCCGCTCTGATGTCACACTAGCTGCAGGGCATGCCAGCACCTCCAAGGCATACAACGAGAGCTCTGTCCAAGTGTGGAGCTTGGAGACCCAGTAATTAAACGGGACTGCGGCATCAGTCAGGAAGCAGGTACTGTCACTTAAGTATTCTTGTACCATGTTGGTAAGTTTCTGTCTCCGAGAGATGGTTACTGGAGCAACATGGCGCTGCAGGTTCGATGGCTTATTGAACATAGCCCACTTTGCGGACATCTTTCCAGCATCTCTTCTGGACAGCGTGGATGATTGTGCCCCGACCAAAGGCTGCTGTTGCACAGAGTTGCTAACCATGGGCAGAGTGTTGTCTGACGGTGATATTCGAAGCATATTATCCACAAGAACCCTCTTGAAATAGTCAATTGTCAAGCCACGTGGTGACTGAAACAGCAGCGAGGTGAATTTATCTTTATAACGTGGGTCCAGAAAGGTGGCCAACCAGTAGAGGTCGTTGTGCAATATGTTAACCACTCGTGGGTCTTCTAGCAGACAAGTCAACATGAAGTGAGCCATGTGTCCTAAGCTGCATAGAGTCATGTCTTCAGTGTCCTCAGAACGATGTTCAATACCCATTGTATCCGCAAAGTCTGTCTCCGCCTCCTCCTCTCCAGGCCACCCATGGTGGACAGACACAAAGCTGGGGTTGTGAGTACCATCTGGGTTGACATCGGCACCAACAAAAAATAAATCCTCTTCATCGTCTTGCTCCTGTTCCTCCTCAGGAGCCATAGTTGCCTGGTCATACTGGCTCTGCTGGCTAGGTACTGCGCTGTTTAAATCTGGCTCCATAGCCATCTGCTGGGCTCTCAATGCTTCATTTTTCTGATTAATGAGGGATTCTTTCAGCAGACACAGCATGGGTATAGTGACACTGATGATGGACTGATCACCGCTCACCAGTTTTGTGCAGTAGTCAAAATTATCAAGAACCTCAGATGTGTCAGCGATCCACACCCACTCCATTGTACTAATATGTCGTGGCTGACTGCCGGTCTGACGGGCATGTTGCAACTGATACTCGGATATTGCCCTCTGCTGCTCATTGATCCTCGATAACATATGGAATGTCGAGTTCCATCGTGTCGGCATGTCACAAATGAGTCTGTGGTTGGGCAAATTCAATTGCTTTTGAAGCAATGAAAGTTTTCCAACCGCTGTTGACGAATGACGAAAATGTGCACAAACTCGACGCACCTTCTCCAGTAGGTCACATAGCTCTGGGTATGTACGCAGGAATTTCTGCACTACTAGATTCAGCACGTGAGCCATGCAAGGCACGTGCACAAGGTTTCCGAGCTTTAGTGCAGCCACTAGGTTACGACCATTGTCGCTCACCACGAGACCGGTCTGGAGTTGGAGTGGGGATAGCCACTCATCTGTCTGTTCCTTCAGACCTTTCAACAGCTCTACTGCAGTGTGCGGTGTGTGACCTAAACAGATCAGCTTCAGCAGAGCCTGTTGGCGTCTTGCTGAAGCACTGCAGCAAACCTCCCAACTTGGCCGTGATGTTGAGGGCAATTGAGGATTGGTCGAGGAAGCGGAAGATGGGGTAGTGGACATATAGGATGATGCAGAGACCCTGAATGAGGTTGTGCCAGCTATCCGTGGCGTGGGTAGGATGTTTGATGTTACACTAACATCGTTTGGCACACTCTCCACAACGTTGATCCAATGCGCGGTGAGCGAGATGTACCGGCCCTGTCCTGAACTGCTTGTCCACGTGTCCGTAGTAAGGTGTACTTTCCCGGTTACAGCGTTGGTGAGGGCACGCTTGAGGTTGTTAATGACATGCTCATGTAACGCGGGGACGGCACAACGTGAAAAGTAGTGGCGGCTTGGAACCGAGTAGCGTGGTACTGCCACAGCCAAAAGCTCACGGAAAGAGTCTGTACCCACAAGCCTAAACGGCAACATCTCGACTGCTAACAACTTAGCTATCTGGGCATTTATTTTTTTGGCTAATGGGTGGGAAGAGTGGTATTTCTGCTTCCTTTCGTACAGCTGTGTCACTGATAACTGTAAGGATGTTGATGACCGAGAACTGTCTGCACTCGTGTTCAGTCTCTCTGCAACCGCTGCTTGTGATGAGTACATATCAGCTGGACCAGCTTCAGCAACACTTGATTGTGACGGACGTATCTGAGTTACCGTCGCAGTCTTTGGGTCAGATGACACTGTTGTGGAAGGCTGCACTTTTGACCACTGAATAGGGTGCTGACCAGCCATGTGCTTCCGCATACTGCTGGTGCTCTGGTTTCCTTTCCCGTGGCCTCTGCTTAGCCTTGCATGGCAGATGGTACAGATGACCACATTTTCTTGAGAAGGCCCATCTTTAAAAAATTTCCACACAGTGGCTGACCGACCTCTAGGCTTGACTGTACTCCCTGAGGGATTACTGAGGCCCACATTTGAAACATTTTGTCCAACAGTTGACAAATTTTGAGCCACAGTGGACACATTTTGGGCAACAGTGGTGACTCTTTCAGTTCTGGTGGGAGGAGTAGGCCTTGGTGCCTTTGTTGGTGGGACATACACACTTTCTTCCTCCGTGCTGCTCTGCTGGCTCTGCATCGCAACATTCCACGTGGGATCAGTTGTCTCATCATCAACCCCTTCCTCTTCTAAATCTTCCCGATAACAAGATAGATTTTGCTCCCCAGATGACAAGTGTGTCACTGTCTCATCATCATCATCCTCCAACTCCTGAGACGGTCTAAGACTTTGCTGAAAGACACGTTCATGTGGCCGGGGTGTCTCTAAAACTTGTCCATGATTGGACAATTCTTCGTCAAGTATCTCATCTACTACGGAGTCTGGCAAACCGGATTCATGTAAAGGATTATATGTACCAAATAAGTCATCTGAGTGACCCATGTCTGTGTCAACATTTTCATGGGGCTGCTGTTGGTCTGAGGAACTGTGAAGAGGTTGTGGATTAGATGACCCAGCATGGTATGTACCAACAGTAGACACAGTGCTCAAGGAACCTTGAGTGCTGCAAGAACCTGTTGTTGAGGTCTTGTCTGCCAGCCAAGACGTTAGATGCTGTTCGTCTTCCGGCCTCAATACTCGTTTACTTTCCTGACGGGGAAAGTTAGACAGGAGGAACGATCGATCAATCCTCGTCTGTCTGCCCGAACTGGTGGATAGTTGGCCACGACTACCAATGCCTGTACCTCTTCCCTGTCCCTTAGCAAGACTTTTTTTGGGATTTGGTTTTTTGTGTGACATTTTATAATTTCTGGTGGCTTTCTGGGGGCTTGTAAAACAAGTAGCAGGTACTATTTCGTGAAAGGTACACACTAGAGGCTAAGATATATTAAGACAGATGGAAGGTAACGTGCGAGCTGCAGGCAGGACACCGTACAGCAACGCACTGTCACAGGAAAAAATTGTTTAGTACGCACAACCAGGCACACTTAGGCTGCGGTGCTGGCTGCGTGCAAGTTTACAAGTACCGTGCGAGCTGCAGGCAGGACACCGTACAGCTACGCACTGGCACAGGAAAAAATTGTTTAGTACGCACAACCAGGCACACTTAGGCTGCGGTGCTGGCTGCGTGCAAGTTTACAAGTACCGTGCGAGCTGCAGGCAGGACACCGTACAGCTACGCACTGGCACAGGAAAAAATTGTTTAGTACGCAGAACCAGGCACACTTAGGCTGCGGTGCTGGCTGCGTGCAAGTTTACAAGTACCGTGCGAGCTGCAGGCAGGACACCGTACAGCAACGCACTGGCACAGGAAAAAATTGTTTAGTACGCACAACCAGGCACACTTAGGCTGCGGTGCTGGCTGCGTGCAAGTTTACAAGTACCGTGCGAGCTGCAGGCAGGACACCGTACAGCTACGCACTGGCACAGGAAAAAATTGTTTAGTACGCACAACCAGGCACACTTAGGCTGCGGTGCTGGCTGCGTGCAAGTTTACAAGTACCGTGCGAGCTGCAGGCAGGACACCGTACAGCTACGCACTGGCACAGGAAAAAATTGTTTAGTACGCAGAACCAGGCACACTTAGGCTGTGGTGCTGGCTGCGTGCAAGTTTACAAGTACCGTGCGAGCTGCAGGCAGGACACCGTACAGCAACGCACTGGCACAGGAAAAAATTGTTTAGTACGCAGAACCAGGCACACTTAGGCTGCGGTGCTGGCTGCGTGCAAGTTTACAAGTACCGTGCGAGCTGCAGGCAGGACACCGTACAGCTACGCACTGGCACAGGAAAAAATTGTTTAGTACGCACAACCAGGCACACTTAGGCTGCGGTGCTGGCTGCGTGCAAGTTTACAAGTACCGTGCGAGCTGCAGGCAGGACACCGTACAGCTACGCACTGGCACAGGAAAAAATTGTTTAGTACGCACAACCAGGCACACTTAGGCTGCGGTGCTGGCTGCGTGCAAGTTTACAAGTACCGTGCGAGCTGCAGGCAGGACACCGTACAGCTACGCACTGGCACAGGAAAAAATTGTTTAGTACGCACAACCAGGCACACTTAGGCTGCGGTGCTGGCTGCGTGCAAGTTTACAAGTACCGTGCGAGCTGCAGGCAGGACACCGTACAGCTACGCACTGGCACAGGAAAAAATTGTTTAGTACGCAGAACCAGGCACACTTAGGCTGCGGTGCTGGCTGCGTGCAAGTTTACAAGTACCGTGCGAGCTGCAGGCAGGACACCGTACAGCAACGCACTGGCACAGGAAAAAATTGTTTAGTACGCAGAACCAGGCACACTTAGGCTGCGGTGCTGGCTGCGTGCAAGTTTACAAGTACCGTGCGAGCTGCAGGCAGGACACCGTACAGCTACGCACTGGCACAGGAAAAAATTGTTTAGTACGCACAACCAGGCACACTTAGGCTGCGGTGCTGGCTGCGTGCAAGTTTACAAGTACCGTGCGAGCTGCAGGCAGGACACCGTACAGCTACGCACTGGCACAGGAAATTTTTTGTGGAAAAATGGCACCAAAATTATTTGGTAGACTAGTGCCAAAAATAAGAAAAAGCTTAGGATTACAGCTCTGCGGAAAGCTGGGTGAACTAAGCTCTGAGGATGGTGCTGGATTCACTGTAAGGCTGCTCCTATCTCCCTTCCTTACAGTCCTGTACAGCAATCCTCCGTCCTGGTAGTTCTGAAAAGAACTTTTGGGTTATGTGTGAGGAATCTTGACTCCTACACTCCGTCCTGTTAGTTCTGAAAAGAACTTTTGGGTTATATGTGAGTCCTACACTGCCTAACTGTCCCTAGATCTGCTCCAAGTCTCCTGCACTAGGTCAGCTCTTCTCAGCAATGTGCCCAAAATGGCGGGGGCAAGCCTTATATACTGCCTTGCCTGTCATACATCACGATGGACAGCAGCCAATCATAGTCCTGACACAACCAAAGCTGCTATGCCATTACTGACTATGATTGGCTATCTTCACAAGTTTTCTGACCTAACACGCAATGCTGACTAGTAACATAAAAGATTCTGGATTCGCGAGTCCCGAATAGAGAATACAGGACTCGGAATCGCAGACTCGCTAGGATTCGGACTCGTAGACTCGCTCAGACTCGCTGCTGTTTGGGGAGATTCAAGCTATATAGCGATGTGATAGAGCGAGTCTAGCGAGTCTAGCGAGTGAGAGAAAGTAAACTATGACAAAACTAAGATTGCCATTCACTTGCATTGGACTCGTTACTGAGCGAGTATTCGCTAAAAGACTCGCCGATTCCCGAGTCCAGCGAGTCCCTTAAGAATCGCCGAGTAACGAGTCCTAGCGAGTAGACTCGCTCATCCCTACTCACATCTCCAAAACACAGCTCACATCTCCAAACAAAGCTCACATCCCCAAACACAGCTCACATCCCCAAACACAGCCACATCCCCAAACACAGCTCACTTCCTGAAACACAGCTCACATCTCCAAACACAGCTCACATCTCCAAACACAGCCCACATCCCCAAACACAGCTCACATCTCCAAACACAGCCCACATCCCCAAACACAGCTCACATCCCCAAACACAGCCCACATCCCCAAACACAGCTCACATCCCCAAACACAGCTCACATCCCCAAACACAGCCACATCCCCAAACACAGCTCACATCCCCAAACACAGCTCACATCCACAAACACAGCTCACATCCCCAAACACAGCTCACATCCCCAAACACAGCTCACATCCCCAAACACAGCTCACATCCCCAAACACAGCTCACATCCCCAAACACAGCTCACATCCCCAAACACAGCTCACATCCCCAAATCACTCCACATCCCCAAACACAGCCACATCCCACTCCAACGCACTCCAAATCACTCCAACACATCAATCCAACACGTCACATCCAACAAGTCAATCAAAACACGCTCACTCCCAACCAGTCACATCCCCAACACAGCACACCAACACAGTCACATCCCAAACAAGCACTCCCCAACACAGCCACATCCCAAACACAGCTACTCCAACAAGAATCCCAACACAGCTCACATCCCAAACACAGCCAATCCCAAACACAGCCCCACCCCAAACACAGCTACATCCCAAACACAGTCAATCCCAACACAGTCATCCAAAACAGCACTCCAACACAGCTCAATCCCAAAACAAAAGCTCACTCCCCAAACACAGCCACACCCAAACACAGCCACATCCCCAAACCAGCACATCCCCAAACACAGCCCACATCCAACACAGCTCACACCAAACACCACATCCCAAAACAGCTCATCCAAATACAAACACAGTCAATCCAACCGCTCACATCCCCAAACAAGCACATCCAAACACAGCCACATCCAAACAAGCTCACATCCCCAAACACAGCTCACATCCAAACACAGCTCACATCCCCAACACAGCTCACATCCCAAACACAGTCACTCCCAAACACAGCCACATCCCCAAACACAGCCACATCCCAACACAGTCACATCCCAAACACAGCTCACATATCCAAACACAGCTCACATCCCAAACACGCCACTCCCCAACACAGCCACATCCCAAACAGCTCACATCCAAACACAGTCACATCCCAAAACAGCTCACATCACCAAACACAGCTCAATCCCAAACACAGCTCACATCCCAAACACAGCTCACATCCCAAACACAGCTCACATCCCAACACAGCCACATCCCAAACAAGCTCACATCCCCAACAGCTCACATCCAAACACAGCTCACATCCCCAAACACAGCCACATCCCCAACACAGCTCAATCCCCAAACACGCCACATCCCCAAACACAGCCACATCCCAAACACAGCTCACTCCCCAAACACAGCACCATCCCAAACACAGCTCACATCCCCAAACACAGCTCACATCCCCAAACACAGCTCATCCCAACACATCAATCCCCAAACACAGCCACATCCCCAAAACACCACATCCCCAAACACAGCTCACATCCCCAAACACAGCCACATCCCAAACACAGCTCACATCCCCAAACACACCACATCCCCAAACACAGCCCATCCCAAACACAGCTCACACTCCAAACACAGCCACATCCCAAACACGCTCACATCCCAACACAGCCACATCCCCAAACACACCACATCCCCAAACACAGCCACACCCCAAACACAGCCACATCCCCAAACAGCTACATCCCAAACAGCCAATCCCAAACACACCCAACCCCAACACCCCAACCCCCACACACAGCCACATCCCAACACAGCTCACATCCCCAAACACAGCACATCCCCAAACAACCCACAACCCAAAAGCTCACATCCCAAAACAGCCACATCCCAAACACAGCTCACATCCCAACACACCACACCCCAAACACACTCCACCCCAAACACGCTCACATCCCCAAACACAGCCACATCCCCAAACACAGCCACATCCCAAACACAGCACATCCCAAACACAGCTCACATCCCAAACACAGCTACATCCCCAAACACAGCTCACATCCCAAACACAGCCACATCCCAAACCGCCACATCCCCAAACACACCACATCCCCAAACACACTCACATCCCAAACACACCACTCCCCAAACACAGCTCACATCCCCAAACACAGCTCAATCCCCAAACACGCTCAATCCCAAACCACACTCACAATCACACCAACACGCTCACACCCAAACACAGCCACATCCCCAAACACAGCTCAATCCCCAAACACAGCCCACTCCCAAACACAGCTCCATCCCCAAAACAACTCACATCCCCAAACACAGCTCACATCCCCAAACACAGCACATCCCAAACACAGCTCAATCCCCAAACACGCCACATCCCCAAACACAGCTCCATCCCCAACCACCACATCCACAAACACACCAAACACAGCTCACATCCCCAAACACAGCCCACACCCCAAACCAGCTCATCCCAAACACAGCCACACCCCAAACACAGCTCACATCCCCAAACAAGCATCCCCAACACACCCACCCAAACACACTCACATCCCCAAACACAGCCCACATCCCCAAACACAGCTCACCCCCAAACACAGCCCACATCCCAAACACACTCACACATCCCCAAACCAGCTCACATCCCCAAACACAGCTCACATCCCCAAAACACCACACACATCAACCATCACACCCAAACAACCACCCCACAATCCCACCAACACAGCTCACACCCCAAACACAGCCAATCCCCAAACACACCCCATCCCAAACACCTAGCTCCACATCCCAAACCACAGCCACATCCCAAACACAGCTCACATCCCAAACACAGCTCACCACCCCAAACACGCACATCCCCAAACACAGCCCACATCCCCAAACACACACACCAACACACCACATCCCAAACAACCACATCCCAAACACAGCTCACATCCCCAAACACAGCTCACATCCCCAAACACAGCTCACTCCCCAAACAGCCCATCCCCAACAACCCCAAACACAGCTCACATCCCCAAACATCACCCACATCACCCCAAAACACAGCAACCCAAACACAGCCCAATCCCCAAACACACTCAATCCCAAACACACTCACATCCCCAACAAGCTCACATCCCCAACACAGCCACATCCCCAAACACAGCTCACATCCCAAACACAGCTCACTCCCAAACACACTCACATCCCCAACACCACATCCAACCCAACACCAACCAGCTCAACCCCAAACACAGCTCACATCCCAAACACAGCCAATCCCCAAACACAGCTCACATCCCCAAAACACCACACCCCCAAACACAGCCACACCCCAAACACAGCTCACACCCACAACTCACATCCCCAACATCCACCCAAACACAGCTCACATCCCCAAACACAGCTCACATCCCCAAACACAGCCACATCCCCAAACACAGCTCACATCCCCAAACACAGCTCACACCCAAACACACTCACATCCCCAAACACACTCACATCCCAAACACAGCCCACATCCCCAAACACAGCTCACATCCCCAAATAAAGCTCATATCCCAATTCTACTCACATTAGCTTCCATACTCCTTCTGCTCCAGAGTCAAGTGTTACAACAACAGCTCAGTCCTTGTATAGTTATTGTGGGTCTCAGCCAAACAGAGAAATGTCTGTCTATCACCAAATCTGAATGATAATATATAGTATAATCCGCTCAGCGAGGAGCATCAGCCCCGGGCCCAGACACTTACTGGAGATCCACATGATACTGTAACCCCTGATGTGCTGGATTTGTCTGCTCACAATAATGTGACCTGCATTACCTGCATTACTTTGGAATCTACTTTATGACTCTTATAATTCTTTAGTAGAAATAGGCTCAATGCTATTGCATCGGGAGGGCAGTCTCTGTGCCTGTGTCCCCTTGTGCGCTCTCTCCTCTCTGTGCTGTCTCTTCCCCTGTGTGCTCTGTCTTACTTGTGCTTTTGTCTCCATTCTTTGTGCTCTCAGCCTGTGTGTGCTGTCTCTCCCTGTGTGTGCTGTCTCTCCCTATGACTCTGCCTCCCCTGTGCCTTCTCCCTCCCATGTCCTCTGCTTCCTCTGTGCCTTCTGCCTCCCGTGTGCCTGCCTCCCATCACTGAGCCACAAATACAGTGCTAACCACTGAGCCACCGTACACAGCGCTAACCACTGAGCCACAGTATACAGTGCTAACCACTGAGCCACCATACAGTGCTAACCACTGAGCCACAATATACAGTGCTAACCACTGAGCCACCACTCAGTGCTAATGACTGAGCCACCGAATGCAGTGCTAACCACTGAGTCACTGCATACAGTGATAACCACTGAGACACCATATACAGTGCTAACCACTGAGCCACCATATACAGTGCTAACCACTGAGCCACCACACAGTGCTAACCACTGTGCCACAGTATACAGTGCTAACCACTGAGCCACCATATTCAGTCGTAACCAATGAGCCACCATATACAGTGTTAACCACTGAGCCACCACACAGTGCTAACCACTGAGCTACCATATACAGTGCTGTGATGAAATAGACCCCTTTAATGTATAACCTATAAGGATGTCTTATTTATCTAGATCATATTGTAGTTTGGTTTGCAAACTTGTAATATGCCACTCTTGGGTTAAGTCCTTAAACTCTAGCCAGACAGTATTTTGTTTACCCAATGTTCCTAGAGTCTTGTAGATGTTTGGTGATGTGGACTTATGTAATGCAATTATCTCTCTTCTGTAAGGTCAGAGAAACTTAATCCTGTTAGAATGCCATTGTATTACGATGTGGATTGTTGACGACTATATGTAGATTACTTCAGCCACCATTGTTTGTGGTCAGGGTGTTACACTAAATGTCTGAATGTCTATACTAAACCCTCCTTGACCCCTATTTGTCAATCATCATGTAAATGGACATTATCCAGGCAGCTTGAAAGCGAGCCAATGAGAGAAGAGTCCTATTCCACCAATCATGAAGTCCCCAATATCCTGCAATGAGGGCTGAAGGTATATAAGGGGACCTGTTCATTAACCAGGGTGATTTTGATTCTGTCTAGTGCCCTCAGTCTAGGGATTTCAGTCCCGGCTAGTGGTGCACTAGATTGGATACAGACAGCCAATCTAGGATCTTCGGATCCGATTGGCCAGTCATAACCCCAGGCCTAGGCATTTCGGTGTCGACCAAGAGGATCAGAACCTGGATTATAAAACCACAAGGACTTCAGCATCTAATTATTGGATTCAGCTGTGATGACAAAGACTGCATAAGGAAGCAACACAGGTTGGGACGATCCAGTCACCTGGCTACAGACTTTTCTGTGTTATATTCAAATCCCTGGTGAACCAGCGGAAGGGTGAGACTGTTGCCTGTTACATTGTTGTGTTTTGCTGGTTATGTGTTATATGCTGATAACTGTTTGGGGATCCAATAAAGCCGTCATATACTATGATGTAGGAGTGAGGAAATATATTGAATACCCACCCGGGGCGCCCTGGGACTCTAATAAGAGGCCTGTTGGATAGACTGTTGTCCCTGATGAACCCACCAGAACATCATTGGGTGGGAGAAACGCCGCGTCGGACCGGTCTTCATGATTTAAGATAAGTACATCCACAATACTTGTGTCTTACTGCCCCCCTGTTTAACTTATGGTCTAACTGGTCCATTATTGTGAAAGTGATTTGTATCCTTGATTAGGATGTGGTCTTCCTGAAATATATGGGCTGCTGACAAGGAGCACTTATTTTTTGGTGCATGGTGTGGTACCTTAGTGGTGAGGAATGTTTTTTTCTGGCTTGTTCTGTACTGGGCACAAATGCTGATAATTGTCGTTCAAGCATTGTAAGAGGAGAAAGTACCCAGGAAACGGAAATGTTTGTTTTTTGTCATTCACTCCTCCCCTTGATTATAGTTATTAAATAGGTAACCATTACCATTTTTTAGGAAAGTGTCTCCTATAGTGGTTATTTTTTCCACCTCACTTGTCTAAGGGATAGACCCGGACATCAGGGAGATCTGTAGCACAGATGGCTCCCTTATGTCCGTCACAGCCCCTGCACATGTAATCCAGTGGCAATGTCCTGAATTCCGGAGGCAATGTCCTGAATTTGAGTGGGACCCTCGGTAAGGCAAGGTCCTGCAGACCGGGGGTTGCAGCAACGATCTTCACAGGGTATTTCTTCCCAAGAATCTGGCTGCAAAAGAGCCCTATGTCTGTCCTGGCTGCGCTCTCTGGATCTGCACTGTTTTTCTGCTTTCACTTCCTGGGTAAACAACAGAGATGGTGGGGGCTTTCCACCCTCTGTGATTGTACAGTCCACTGATGCCCCCTGGTGGACAAGTGCGGACTGTGCACAGTTCATTTCAGTGTCAATTTCAATAATACAATCTGAATTGTACACCTCATTACAGATCCACAGACCATTTTTGTTCCCTTAGATATATTGTTGGTATGGGGATTCAAAAAGGAGGAACATCACCTATGTTCACAAACAAGTAAGAACCAGAAGGGATAGCCGCCGAGGAGCGGGGACACCATACGAGTTTTTAGGTGAAAACTCTGCTGTTAGTCAGGCGAAGTTAGGGAGAGAACAGGGTGCCCCTTCCCCTTTACGAGGTTACACTGTGTGTACGGGATCATAACTGACCCTAGTTTTAATAAAAACAATAAAAGTTACATTCTAGAAGATCCTACCTTTGCTGAAACTAAATTATATAGGTGTATCCAATATCAAACTATTTTGAGTGGATCCAATAAAGCCTTAATATAATTCTTTCACCCTGTGTTGTCTGAGTAGTGTTCCGCCCACGGTTAAGGAGCTTGGGCATTCAGTTTGGGGATGAACCCTGGTCCACATTGCCTTGCTAAAGGTGGCTGGGCCAGCGGACGAGAGCACCCAATGACCACCGTGTCTCCACAATTGGTGGCAGTGGTGGGATACTACTCAGCCTGGTTTATCCCGGGGAGCTGCAGGGGACTGGTGTTTGTGGACACCGTCCAAGGGCTCAACAACCAGGGAGGCATATAAGCATACCCAGCAGGCCATAGGTGAGGCATTCAGGTTTTGGACACTGCCATGTCCATCCGTACCAGCTCAGCCATGGGACAAGGGCCGGAGAGGAGATACGGCCGCAGCAGTAAATGGATGCTACAGGATCTGTGCCAGTGGCAAAATATTGAATACAGGAACGCTGACACTCGGTTGGTTTTGATTCAGAAATTGGTCCATTGGGATACTCAGAATGAGGTGGAGGATGATGAGGACCCCGCCGACTTATGTAAAGTGTGTACCAAATCACGGATCCAGTGAATATCGGGAAACCACCAGGTCCAAAGCAGTCCAAATCAAGGAGTGGTTGGCCGCATTGGGGCCCAAAGCCTCAAGAGAAGAGAGGGCTTGGGTCCTGAGACATGTTTTGGGAATTCCATCTCACCAACTGCTACCACCAGCCGCTCGAGTAGGATTAATCTGCTACCCATTAGATGCCCCACCAGGACAAACAGGATCCGTGACTTGCCCAATTGACGGCACTGTTATACGTGTGGACGTCTTGGACATATGGACAAAGATTGTCGCCAATGGCGGGGCCCATGCCTGGAGCTCATCTGCCAGCACAGCCAGTCCAGGTCAGTGACGCACAAGCCCCGGGACTACAAGAAACTGATTCTGAATTGAAATCTTATCTGTCCCAAGAGTTAGATAAGGTGATCCAGAGGGTTAAATCAGACTTTTATCATTCTAATGACAAGCCTTCGAAATTATTTGCTGCAAGGCTAAAACACCAAAGAGCAAGAACAAGAATCATCCAAATTAAAGATTGTCAGGGGCAATCTCATAAACATCCCCAAAAGATGAGCGATCTACGGCTGTTTTGAAAAGCAAGTTTCAATTTTCCTGGTCAAACAACCAAATCTCATACTTGGGTATTACCCTAACTAATCCACTTAAATGCTTGATTCAGGAGAATCTGACTTCTTTATACAAAAAACCTCCAAGTTGACTTCTTAAAGGGATCCTGTCACCCCCAAAACACCTCTAAACCTATTAAAAGCTGTCCCTAGAGCATATTAACACTTTCCCTACACTCCTTTTAGCTCCTAAATGCCCTTAGTCAAAGTGAAGAAAAACGTTATAATAGTACCTGATTAGTGATGATAATGAGTGACTATGGTATTCATAGTCACTCATCAAGGCAGCCCCTCTTCTTCATATCACGCCTATTCAGGCGTGATCGTCATCCTAGATTCAAAATCGCGCCTCCCTGCGCGCCTCCCCACTCTCCCATAGCGTCCGTGCTTCATTGTGGGGCTGTATGACGTGATCCGCGTCATTCCCGGCGCCGGGTGACGTATTTGCAGCCGCGCCGCGCTGTCAGCTTCAAGTCCCGCACTGCGCATGCCCATGCCATCACGTTGCCTCCACCATGTTTTACAGAGGATGTGGTGTGCCTTGGATCATGTGCCGTTCCCTATCTTCTTCCATCATTCTGGTACAGGTTGATCTTTGTCTCATCTGTCCATAGAATACTTTTCCAGAACTGAGCGGCTTCTTGAGGTGTTTTTCAGCAAATTTAACTCTGGCCTGTCTATTCTTGGAATTGATGAATGGTTTGCATCTAGATGTGAACCCTTTGTATTTACTGTCATGGAGTCTTCTCTTTACTGTTGACTTAGAGACAGATACACCTACTTCACTGAGAGTGTTCTGGACTTCAGTTGATGTTGTGAACGGGTTCTTCTTCACCAAATAAAGTATGCGGCGATCATCCACCACTGTTGTCATCCGTGGACGCCCAGGCCTTTTACAGTTCCCAAGCCCACCAGTCAATTCGTTTTTTCTCAGAATGTACCCAACTGTTGATTTTGCTACTCCAAGCATGTCTGCTATCTCTCTGATGGATTTTTTCTTTTTTTTCAGCCTCAGGATGTTCTGCTTCACCTCAATTGAGAGTTCCTTTGACCGCATGTTGTCTGGTCACAGCAACAGCTTCCAAATGCAAAACCACACACCTGGAATCCACCCCTGACCTTTTAACTACTTCATTGATTACAGGTTAACGAGGGAGACGCCTTCAGAGTTAATTGCAGCCCTTAGAGTCCATTGTCCAATTACTTTTGGTCCCTTGAAAAAGAGGAGGCTATGCATTACAGAGCTATGATTCCTAAACCCTTTCTCCGTTTTGGATGTGGAAACTCTCATATTGCAGCTGGGAGTGTGCACTTTCAGCCCATATTATATATATAATTGTATTTCTGAACATGTTTTTGTAAACAGCTAAAATAACAAAACTTGTGTCACTGTCCAAATATTTCTGGCCCTAACTGTATCCTTCCTAAGATGTTGTACTTAGTTCAAACAATTCCTTTAAACTTCCCCAAAAGTTGGTTGCAGAAGCTCCAGGGCCAACTCAATAGATTCATCTGGAACCAAAAGAAACCAAGAATATCTTCTAAAATCTTGATGAAGCACAAAAGGAAGGGAGGCCTAGGAGTTCCCAATCTACTTGGTTACCATCTTGCTCTACTGATTAAGTCAAGTCAAAAAGGTTAAATCATTTAGATTCTTCTTCCTGGATTTCACTTGAAAAAACAATAATAAGAACAAACCATTAAATTTTCTGATTCTGGCCTACTTGTTGGATAGGTTAAAGGGAACCAGACCCCTAAAAATCAGCCCCCAGCCTATTAATACCTGTCCCTGCACCATCTTTATTGAATTCTAGCCATCCATTTGTGTATTTATAAAGTTTATAAAACTTCTTTTATTACCTGCTGATCTGCGGCTTCTCAGTCACACAGGGCGTTCCCTGTGGCTTCTCTTCGCCGCTTGTAACTTAATTATTCACGCCTCGATGGGCACGCTAAACCCGCCCATGCTGGAGGACGAGAAGGATCTGTATGGTTTAGCGCGCCCATTGGGGCGTGAATAATTGAATTACAGGCGGCGATGAGAAGCCACAGGGAACGCCCTGTGTGACTGAGAAGCCGCAGATCAGCAGGTAATAAAAAAAGTTTTATAAACTTTATAAATACACAAAGGGATGGCTAGAATTCAATAAAGATGGTGCAGGAACAGGAATTAATAGGCTGGGGGCTGATTTTTAGGGGTCTGGTTCCCTTTAAAACCCTTACCGAAACACCTAACTTGTAAATCTACAATTATGTCCTGGAGACAATTATTTACAAAATCCCAGAAAGTGTGTCCCCCGATGAGGATGCCCACCATCCCTTTAGAGGTACTTGACCTCCTCATCCCTACATTTTCCACATCCTCATGGGTGGATAAGGGAATTAAAGATTTGCTAGATACCCTGCAAGAAAACTATCTTCTCCCTTTTAACATTCTTAAAATTAAATTTAGCTTCACCAACAAACAAAGAGATAGCTGCTGCTTCATGATTGATAAGTGCATAAAACACAAGAACGTTTCTTTTCAGCTTCCCCAAAACATAGTAAATCTTGTATCTACTCCATTAAACTTAAGCTCCACAATCCTGAAGACTACCATAGTTGTTGCTATCAGATTTTTAATGACGATGTTGAATTTCGGAAGGAGAACAACATTAGCTCCTGGGAGAAAGAGCTACATATGGACTTGGATCCTCACCATCTCTCTAGGGCTTTGGAGATCACTGATTCCAATACACACTGTGCAACCTTTCAATAGTCCTTCTTTAACTACTTGCCGACATAGGACGTTGTACAACGTCCTGGCAGGAGTGCGGTGGTGCAGCTCCGGTGTTTTTTTTCTAAACAAAACACCAGAGCTGCACCAGCGCAATCCTGCACGTAGCCAGGGACCTGTAGTTGACCCCAGGGAGGGTGCCCCAGGGTGCCCCCAGCTCACCCGCCTCCCCCCATCTCATTGGAGCAATCATCCATGCGACGCTTGCTGTTCAATGACATCTGGAGGGGCGGTGTGACCTGTCCATGCACTCCCTCCTCAGCTTCATCCTGTCTGAGGAGGCTGAAGAGGGAAGACCCCCTGCTGCTGCCGCCCCTGACTGCCCGCCACCCGGTAAACTAATAAAGTTAACCCCCTGATCGCCGCTGCCGCTCCTACCACCACCCCTGCTACCTCCACCACCGATTGTTCTGCTGCAGCAGCACTACTGCAGCTGCTGTTGCAGAACCTCCCCCACCCCCCCCAGTAACCCCCCCGCCGATCGCCGTTGTTCTGCAGCAGCACCACCGCTTGTTCTGTGCAGCTGCTGCAGAACCTCACCACCCCATCTCTGTCCCCCCCAACCACTTGTTCTGCAGCAGCACCACCACTTGTCCTCTGCAGCTGCTGCAGAACCTCACCACCCTATCTATGTCCCCTGCCTGCTTATCAGCCCCCATCTACTGCCCAGACCCCCCCTCCAACCACTTGTTCTGCAGCAGCACCGCTGTAGAACCTCACCACCCCATCTCTGTCCCTTACCTGCAGCTCTCCTTCTACTGACGGTTACCCCCTAATGCTTGTTCTGCCGAACATCGCTGCCGTCCCCGCTTCTTCTGCTGCAGCACCGCCGCCGCTGCAGGATCTAGCCGCCCCCGCTCCTTTTACTGCAGCGCCGTTGCTGCAGAACCTCCTCTCCCGCTCTCTGCCGCCATCGCCCCTGCTCCTGCTGTAGACAGCCCCCGCACCAGGCAGCCCCCCCTTATACCCCCCGCAACAGACAGCCCCAGCCTTATACCCCTCACACAAGACAGCCCCCGCACCAGACAGCCCCCACACCAGACAGGCCCTTCACCAGACAGCCCCCGCACCAGACAGCCCCCGCACCAGAAGGCCCCCGCCATAATCCCTTTGCACGTGACAGCCCCCGCCTGAAAGTTACACCAATCACTTGCACATACACACGTACATACACACTATAATAAAATTTAATTTTTTGTACAAACGCACACAGCACACAAAATGTCCCGCCGATCCCGCTCAACACGGTCAGAAAGGGTGTACACGGCTGAGGAGGCATATGATTTTGTTGCCTCCGAAGCCGATTGTGAGGAAGAGGACCCCACGTTCCTCTATTCCTCCGAATCTGTCTCCTCCAGTGACACCGAGTCACCACCAAGAAGACGTCAGAGGACAAGACCTCGTCCGGAGCCAGAGGGAGAAGAGCCGGAGGCCGTGGAAGAGGAGCCGGAGCATGGGGAAGAGGAACCGGAGCATTGAGAAGAGGAACCGGAGGCCATGGAGGAAGACCCACAGCCATCTGTGAGTAACCCCCAACCTGGTGCTAGTCACGCCCAACCTAGCACTAGTGCCCCCGTTTGGACCCCCGTCCCTGAACACTCCATTTCATTCCCCAATCAGGAATCCAAATTGAGACGGCAAACTTCAGGGAAATAGACTTTTTCAAAATCTATTTCTCTGAGGCCATTGTGAGTCTCATGGTGGAGCAGATGAACATCTACGCCCCATAGTTTCTGACCGCCAACCCAAATTCATCATTTTCATCTTGGAGTCCCGTGGACTCAGTAGAAATGATGAAATATTGGAGCCTGGTACTTCACATGGGGATTGTGAAGAAAGCAGAAATCTGCCAATACTGGAGTACAGATATTTTATATCACACTCCAGTGTTCGGCGCGGTGATGACCCGAAACCGATTCGAGATCATCCACAAGTTTTTGCATTGTAGGGACAACGCGGACAGCCTTCCCATCGATGACCCGAATTTTGATAGACTTTTCAAGATTCGGCCGGTCATCGAACACTTCAGCAACAAGTTTGTGAAGTGTACATTCCTCAAAGGGAAATTTGTGTGGATGAATCCCTCATCCACTTCAAAGGTAGGCTTACATTCCGGCAATACCTGCCCAGCAAGAGGGCGAGGCACGGAATAAAGCTCTACAAGCTGTGTGAGAGTACCGCAGGGTACACTCACAGCTTTAGAGTGTATGAAGGTAAGGATTCCAGGATCCAGTCCCCAGATGGTCCACCTGCTCTGGGGGTTAGTGGAAAAATAGTGTGGGACTTGATCCACCCACTGGTTGATAAAGGTTACCATCTATACGTTGATAACTTTTATACAAGTATCCCACTATTTCAGTCCCTCTCTGCCAGAACTACCGCCGCTTGTGGTACTGTGCGCAGAAACCAGAGGGGTCTCCCTATGCCACTAATTGGGCAGCCTCTCCCAAGAGGCGAGAGCCTTGCCCAATGTAGCGGTAACATGGTTGTGGTCAAATTCAAAGACAAAAGGGACGTCTTTTTCTTGACCACAATCCATGGTCCAGGCACTACGGCAACCACCACCAGAGGTACCCCAGCACAGGTCTACAAACTGGACTGTGCCCGGGGGTACAACAAGCACATGGGAGGAGTTAATCTTTCTGATCAAGTCCTCCAGCCCTACAGTGCCATGCGGAAGACCAAGGTTTGGTGCAAAAAACTGGCCGTGCATATCGTTCAAACGGCACTGTATAATGCATACGTGCTATCACGATGTGCAGGCCAGACCACCAACACCTTCCTTCAGTTTCAGGAGGCGGTGATAAGGGCCCTCCTGTTTGGAGAAGACGAAGCGGGCCCCAGCACCCCTGGAACTCAAGGTTCACGCATAGTACCAGGGCAACATTTTCCTGGTGAGGTGCCGCAAACAGCTAAGACCGCAAGATCACAAAAAAAGTGCCGGGTCTGCTACAAAAGGGGGATAAGAAAGGCCACCCGTTTCCAATGTGAAACCTGTCCTGACAAACCTGGACTGTGCATTAAAGACTGCGTCATAGTCAATCACACATCCATGGACTGAGCACATCCTACATAACCCACACACTCCCCCCTGACATACACTACACCACACATCAGCCTGACGCAAACACACACATCAACTTGACATACACTACCCCACAAACACCAATCTGACCTACACTACACTAGACTTGTAATGAGTGATGCCTTTTTTGAACAGTGTAACATTATCATTATACATACTAGATTGTTGATGGGGCGTTGATCCAGGGAATTAGTCTGATTGCCATATGTGGATTCGGGAAGGAATTTTTTCCCCCAATACGGAGCTTAGTTTTGCCACATGGTTTTTTTTGCCTTCCTCTGGGTCAACATGTTAGGCTATGTGAGGATGAGGACTCCATGTTCCTCTATTCCTTATACGTTCCACACACCAACCTGATTTACACTACACCAGACCAACCTGACGTACACTACATACTCTCCATATGCAACATGGTGTCCGCTAACAATTGAAATTGTTAGCGACACCATGTCGCGCATGGAGAACACCTGTGTGCCTCAACATTGAAGCTCCCACACAAGTGACCCCATTTTGGAAACTAGACCCCCAAGGAACAAATCTAGATGCCTAATGAGCACTTTGAACCCCCAGATGCTTCACAAATTAATCTGTAACAATAAAAAAATAAGATTTTGTTGAAGAAAAATATTTTTTTCATTTTTACAGATTAATTTGTGAAGCACCTGGGGGTTCAAAGTGCTCATTATGCATCTAGATTTGTTCCTTGGGGTGTCTAGTTTCCAAAATGGGGTCACTTGTAGGGGAGCTCCAATGTTTAGGCACACAGGGGCTCTCCATACCCAACATGGTGTCTGCTAACAATTTGAATAGAAAAAGAGCTCAAATTGTTAGCGTACACCATGCCACGTTTGGAGAGCCCCTGTGTGCCTAAACATTGGAGCTCGCCCACAAGTGACCCCATTTTGGAAACCAAACCCCCCAAGGAACTTATCTAGATGGGTGGTGAGCACTTTGAACCCCCAGGTGCTTCACAAAGTGATCCGCAAATATGAAACAATACTTTTTTTTTTCCACCAAAAATTCTTTTAGCTTAATTTTTTTCATTTTCACATGGACAATAGGATAACAGGATTTTAGGTTTCCTAAAATTTGTTAGGCAATTTCTCCTGAGTACACCGATACCTCATATGTGGTCATAAACTACGGTTTGGGTGCACAGCATTTCACTTTTTGAATGGAAAATTAGCTCCAAAAGTCATATTGCACTCCTTCCCTTCTGAGCCCTGCCATGCGCCCAAACAGTGGTTTATGACCACATATGAGGTATCGGTGGACTCAGGAAAAATTGCACAACACATTTTAGGATCCATTTCATCCTGTTCCCCATGTGAAAATGAAAGAATTGAGGCAAAAAGAACATTTTTGTTTGAAAAATTAAAATGTCCATTTTTCCTTCCACATTGTTTTAGTTCCCGTGAAGCACCTGAAGGGTTAATAATCTTCTTGAATGTAGTGTTGAGTAGCTTAAGGGGTGCAGTTTTTGGAATGGTGTCTGTGACGAAATGGACTCCTTCAATGTAGAACATATCAATATTTCTTATGTAATCCAGACCATATTGTATATGGGCTTGTAAACTTGTATTGGCCAAGGAGAATTTCCTACAGTATTTTCATAGATTACTGTGGTTTAAGTTTAGAATGGTATTGTAATTATCTAACTTGTTTGTCACTGAAGGCCAGAGAACTTAATTATGCTAATCGTCCATTGTCTATTACCCTGTGAATGTTGATTCGATGTACATGGCTCCAGCCTCTATTGTTTTAATGTCATGGTTTGCAGACTGAATGTCTCCTACTAACATTCCATTGTAAGGACTATGTCAATCAGTATGTCACTCTACCTTGTCAGGAGTACAATACTTCTAAAAATATGTTAAATGAGACTTGAGGTCCAGCCATTGAAAAGACAGTTTTATTCCCCAATCATGACATCCCCAATATCCTGCAATGAGGGCTGAGGGTATATAAGGAGGACTTTTCACTTTGACCAGTAGAGAGAGATTGAAGATTGGATACAGGCAGCTAATCTAGGGTCTTCGAGTCCGGTTAGCGAGCCATAACCCAGGCCTAGGCATTTCGATGCCGACCAAGGTGACCAGAACATGGACTATCGATCCACAAGGACTTCAGCATCGGATTATCGGATTCCGCTGTGATGACAAAGACTGCATAAGGATAAGGAAGCAACCCAGGTTGGGACGATACAGTCACCTGGCTACAGACTTTGCTGTGCTACATTCTAATCCCTGGTGAGCCAGCGGAAGGGTGAGACTCTGTTGCCTGTTACATTGTTGTGTTTTGCTGGTTATGCGTTATATGCTGTTAACTGTTTGGGGATCCAATAAAGCCTTAATGTTGTGATTCCCTCACCCTTTGTTGTCTGAGTAGTGTTCCGCCCACGGTTAAGGAGCTCGGGTGTTCAGTTGGGGATGAACCCTGGTCCATGTTGTCTTTGTAAAGGCGGCTGGGCCTGTGGATGAGAGCACCCACTGACCCCCAGGTCTCCACAATTGGTGGCAGTGGTGGGATACTACTCAGCCTGGTTTATCCAGGGGAGCTGCAGGGGACTGGTGTTCGTGGACACCGTCCAAGGGCTCAACAACCATGGATGCATATAAGCATACCCAGCAGGTCATAGTGAGGCAGTCAGGTTTCGGACACTGCCATGTCCAACCCCACCAGCTCAGCCATGGGACGAGGACTGGAGTGGAAGTACGGCCGCATAGGAAACTGCAACTAGAGGTGGCATGCCTGTTCCGAGAAATCGAAGCCAGGGACACTGACACACAGTCGGATTTGATTCAGGAATTGGTCCAGTGGCATGCCCAAAAGGATGCAGAGAATGAAGAGGACCCCGCCGAGATTGACCCAAAGGAATTAAACTGTGTGCCACATCATGGATCCAGTGATAATCTGGAAGGACACCAGTTCCAAGCCCTGGAACTGCAAGAAACTGATCCTGTCAACACCGTGCCTGAGCAGGGAGAGGACAAGTTGGAGTTTATGGACAACGTCCCTATCCCTGTTGCTTTGGAGACTGACCAGGAAGAGGACGATGTGGAGCTTACAGACAGCGTCCCCATGCCGGCTATTGTAGAGACTGACCAGGAAGAGCTTGATATGGGATTTGTGAGCAGCTTTCCCACACCTGTTGATTCAGGGGCTAACCAGGAGGAGGTTGAAGTGGGGCTCATGGATGACCCCTCCATATCTGTTGTTTTGCGTGCTGACCCAGGACAAGGACTGTCCAGCCAGTTTGTCACAGCCATCACCCACATCCAAGAAGCCAAGCAGCACCCTGATGTGGATATTGCTACCACACCTTCGGATAATCCATGTCCCCAGCCCCCATCATTCTCCTCTAAGCCATCAACAGTGAGTAAACCTACTAGGGATGGGCGAATCCTAAAATACTCGGAATCGCCAGACTCTAACGAGTCCGAGTCAGAAACTCGCTACTCGTTGCGAGTCTAGCGAGTCCAATGTTAATGAATGGGGAAGCGAGTATTGCAGCGATTCCTGTGTTGCTGGACCCTATAAGGGGTCTGGCAGTGGAGGAAAAACCTGCAATTCCCCATTTTATTCTTTAAAAGCCAGCGCAAAAAGCTGCCGGCTTATAAAGAATATTTAAAAAAAAATTTTTTTATAAATACGGACTGCTGTGCTCGCTTGGTAATCTCCGGAGCCTGCAGCAGAGATTCGGGCTTTGACAGGAAGGTTCACGTGAGGTGAACCCAAAGACATTTCTCAGCCTGCTGTCACTCGGGATAGACATGTGTGTCTATGTAGAGGGATGTAGCAGAGCTGACACCGCGTTTGGGACTACGTCGGATGGAAGAGGATTTTTTTTATTAACTATTTGGGTTATTAGCTGTTTGGGTTAAATGTGAGGAATCTTGAGGTGGGTTTCCTACACTCACTGACACTCCCTAGCTAGGATCTGCTCCAAGTCTCCCTACTCGCCCTGCACTAGCTCAGATCGTCACAGGAATGTGCCCAAAATGGTGGGGGCAAGCCTTATATACAGCCTTGCCTGTCATACATGACATAGGCATCACGATGGACAGCAGCCAATCATAGTAATGCCACAACCAACAGGGCTGTGGCATTACTGAATATGATTGGCTAACATGCTTGTCCATCTTCATAGTTTTCTGACCCAACATGCTAGGCTGTCTCGGAACATTAACATATTCTGTATTCAGCGAGTCATGAATACAGTATACAGGAGTCGTAGACTCGCTCATCCCTAAGGGTACCTTTACACGCGGCTACATTTCTAGGGTGGCTACAGGTAACTTACTGGTTGCAGTGAAATCATGGAGAGATTATTCCATTTGTACACAGCAACAAGATAGAACCTTGTCTCCATGATTTCACTGCAACCAGTAAGTTACCTGTAGCCACCCTAGAAATGTAGCCGCGTGTAAAGGTACCCTAAGACTCGCTGCTGACAGCGGGTATCCGTGAACCGGTGCTATTGTTTAAACGATTTGGGGACAATCCAGCTACATAGACAGCGATGTGATAGTGAGTTTAGCGACTGAGAAAAATACTGAATGCAAACTCTGACAAAACTAGGATTGCCATCGATTTGCAGTGGACTCGTTACTGTGCGAATAATCGCTTGGAAACTCGCAGAGTACCGACTCCTGCGAGGTCCTTACTAATCGCAGAGTAACGAGTCCTAATGAGTAGATTCGCCCATCCCTAAAACCTACACAGACTGTGGTCATTGACTGGGGGGGAATTGATAGCCAGAAGTTTATGGGAGCCCAACCCTTGAATCCCATTTTACTGTTTATCCACAATATGTCTGCCCATCCTGGGGGAGGTAATCTGGGGGAGGTGTATAGATGGAAGCCTCGATTGCTGACTTCACCATTAAAAAAGACAATGCCGCCAAGAGGAGAAGGATAACCAGAGACTTATCACATCTGACTGCCCTGTCTGGTTACATAAAAAGGGGGAGGTATGTGACAAAATGGACTCCTTCAATGTAGAACATATGAAGATTTCTTATGTAATCCAGACCGTATTGTATATTGGCTTGTAAACTTGTATTGGCCAAGGAGAATTTCCTACAGTATTTTCATAGATTACTGTGGTTTAAGTTTAGAATGGTATTGTAATTATCTAACTTGTTTGTCACTGAAGGCCAGAGAACTTAATTATGCTAATCGTCCATTGTCTATTACCCTGTGAATGTTGATTCTATGTACATGGCTCCAGCCACTATTGTTTTAATGTCATGGTTTGCAGACTGAATGTCTCCTACTAACATTCCATTGTAAGGACTATGTCAATCAGTATGTCACTCTACCTTGTCAGGAGTACAATACTACTAAAAATATGTTAAATGAGACTTGAGGTCCAGCCATTGAAAAGACAGTTTTATTCCCCCAATCGTGACATCCCCAATATCCTGCAATGAGGGCTGAGGGTATATAAGGAGGACTTTTCACTTTGACCAGGAGAGAGAGATTGAAGATTGGATACAGGCAGCTAATCTAGGGTCTTCGGGTCCGGTTAGCGAGCCATAACCCCAGGCCTAGGCATTTCAGTGCTGACAAAGGGGACCAGAACATGGACTATCGATCCATAAGGACTTCAGCATCGGATTATCGGATTCAGCTGTGATGACAAAGACTGCATAAGGATAAGGAAGCAACCTGGGACGATACAGTCACCTGGCTACAGACTTTGCTGTGCTACATTCTAAACCCTGGTGAGCCAGCGGAAGGGTGAGACTCTGTTGCCTGTTACATTGTTGTGTTTTGCTGGTTATGCGTTATATGCTGTTAACTGTTTGGGGATCCAATAAAGCCTTAATATTGTGATTCCCTCATCCTGTGTTGTCTGAGTAGTGTTCCGCCCACGGTTAAGGAGCTCGGGCGTTCAATTGGGGAAGAACCCTGGTCCAAGTTGTCTTTGCAAAGGCGGCTGGGCCTGCGGACGAGAGCACCCACTGACCCCCGGGTCTCCACAGTGTCACTTTTGGGTGTTTTCTGTCATGTACGCCCCTCAGAGGGACTTCACATGTGATCTGGTCACTAACAAAAATGGTTGTGTAAATTGTGCTGGAAAAATGAGAAATTGCTGATGAACTTTGACACCTTATAACATCCGAACAATTTTTTTTTTTTTCCCAAAATTGTGCTGATGTGAAGTAGACATGTGGGAAATGTGATTTATTAACTATTTTGTGCCACAGAACTCTCTGGTTTAGCAGAATAAAAATTGAAAATATGAAAATTGCTACATTTTCAAAATTTTTGCCAAATTTTCAATTTTTTCACAAATAAATGCAAAAATTATCGACCTAAATTTACCACTAACATGAAGCCCAATATGTCACGAAACAACAATCCCAGAATCACCAGGATCCGGTGAAGCTCCAGAGATATTACATCATAGAGGGACACTGGTCAGAATCACCAGGATCCGGTGAAGCTCCAGAGATATTACATCATAGAGGGACACTGGTCAGAATCACCAGGATCCGGTGAAGCTCCAGAGATATTACATCATAGAGGGACACTGGTCAGAATCACCAGGATCCGGTGAAGCTCCAGAGATATTACATCATAGAGGGACACTGGTCAGAATCACCAGGATCCGGTGAAGCTCCAGAGATATTACATCATAGAGGGACACTGGTCAGAATTAACACAAATGGCCTAGTCATTAGTGTCAAAATAAGCTGGGGGTGAAGGGGTTAAAATCCTATCTAGGTGGTATTTGACTCCTTACAAGCTAAATGTCATTAACTTCTCCCACTCACCCTTGTGTTGGAGGAATTGTGGAGCAGTGGGCAACTTGTCGCATATCATTAGGAGTTGTCCAGCATTGAAACACCTCTGGCTAGGAATTAAGAAGTTTATTTCTGAACTCACAGACCTTCACATTAACTTGACTCCCCAACTAGCCCTTATCTCAGTTGGTATTGAGGACCTTTCCCCCTTTTTCTATTATATGTCAAATCCTAGCATCAACAAGGATTGTAATTGCTTCAAGATGGAAGCAGCCAGCCCCGCCGTCTGTCAGATATCAGAGTCATCTTGCACAACACATACAAAGGTAACTTTGGTCTTAGAAATTATACTTATATTCAGTACAATGCAAGATGGGATGCCTGGACTAGGATTTATACACCTAACCTATGTATTTTGGAGCCTTTATACCATTCTTTGTTGTATCTTGTTAATTTTCTGGACTATTAATCCTACTATTATTCTGTTCTTTGTATCATTTTTGGGGGATTTTAATCTATATGTCACTTTATTGTTCATCGCCTTGCTTCTCTCTGTAACTATCTATTGTTCCCCTCCCCCTTGTCCTTCTCCTTTAAGTTACAAAATTCCTTAATAAAAAATATTTTGAAAACAACAAGTACCGGTATGTCATCGCTGGCTGGAGGGAGAGGGGGCCTTAACCTGGGAGACCTTCCTCCAGGTCATCCTAAAAGAGCAGTTTTACGCCAAGTGCCCTGCTGTGATCCGGGAATGGGTGCATGAGAGGAGACCAGCAACGGTGGGACAAGCTGCAGCTCTGGCTGATGAGGCTCTCACCATCAAGCCTCAGTGGAGGTATCTGCTGGAGGATGGAGAGAGGCCTACCAGCTCCCCACACCGGTGGTCCCTTGCCCTTCTATCCCCATTGTTCTTCATTCCCCTAATCCACCACCTCGTGCTGATACCCATGTTAATGTGCCTCCAATTTTTCCTACTGCGCCTTTTGGAATACAACGAGGAGAAACTAGCAGAGCGCAGGTGTTATGGGTGTGGGCATCCCGGGCATCTGCAGGCCTCATGCACAGCCATTCAATGGAGGAGTCATCCTCAAACCCCTACAGCACATTTAGGTGGGAGCTGTCCTCCAGGTTCCCTTACTCCCCACCCAAGAGGGCTCTTTGGAAATGGTGAGACACATCACAGATGTTATAGATGTGGACAGCCTGGGCATATGCAAGCCTTCTGCCCTGCTGGTCACATGAGAAATGATCCTGCACCCAATCGAATTATTAATCACTAGATGGCGGCCCGATTCTAAAGAGTCGGGTATTCTAGCCTATGGTTAGCAGGGTATACGGGGGCTCAGTGGTTAGCAGACTATACAGTGGCTCAGTGGTTAGCAGAGTATACGGACGCTCAGTGGCTCCTAGTCTGCTTCAGGGCAGAGTGGATGGTCAGGGGCAGAGTGCAGTGGTCAGGGGCAGAGTGCAGTGGTCAGGGGCAGAGTGCAGTGGTCAGGGGCAGAGTGCAGTGGTCGGGGGCAGAGTGCAGTGGTCGGGGCAGAGTAGTGGTCGGGGCAGAGTGCAGTGGTCGGGGCAGAATGCAGTGGTCGGGGTAGAGTGCAGTGGTCGGAATAGAGTGCAGTGGTCGGGGCAGAGTGCAGTGGTCGGGGCAGAGTGCAGTAGTCAGGGCCAGAGTGTAGTGGTCAGGGGCCCAATGCAATTGCATCAGGAGCGCGGTGAAATAAATTGTGTGTATACAGGTGGGTCAGTGGGTAGCAGAGTATACAGGGGGCTCTGAGGGTAGCAGATTATACAGGCAGCTCTGTGGGTAGCAGATTATACAGGCAGCTCTGTGGGTAGCAGAGTATACAGGCGGCTCTGTGGGTAGCAGAGTATACAGGCGGCTCTGTGGGTAGCAGAGTATAGAGGCAGCTCTGTGGGTAGCAGAGTATACAGGCGGCTCAGTGGGTAGCAAAGTATAGAGGTGGCTCTGTGGATAGCAGAGTATGATGTAGCGGGAGGCTGGAGGGGTGAGGAGAGGTGGCGCTGGAGGGGTGAGGAGAGATGCAGCTGGAGGGATGAGGAGGGGTGAGGAGAGGTGCGGATGGATACTCACCTGTCCGCCGGCTCACTCCACCTTCGTCTTCTAGGTCCTACAGGCCTTTAGGACCCGTCGTTGCCTGGGAAATCGATCAGCTGATCGGTCACATGACCACTAACTGCCAGGGGGGCAGGATGGTGATGGGGGTTGGAGTGGTGGCAGGATGGAGCGAGCGGGGCAAGATGGAGCCGGAGGAGCAGGATGGAGCCGGAGGAGCAGGATGGTGGTGAAGGTGGGTGAAGGATGGAGCCGGCGGGCCAGGATGGAGGCGGCAGGGCAGGATGGAGCGAGCGGGGCAGGATGGTGGCGGGGTAGCAGGATGGAGCGAGCGGGGCAGGATGGAGCCGGCGTTGGGGGGGAGGATGGAGCTGGTGGGGAGGGGGGGCAGGATGGAGGCAGCGGGGGGGCAGCATGGAGGCAGAGTGGTCTGCGCAGGATGGAGGCTCAGTGGTCAGCGCTGGATGGGGGCAGAGTGGTCAGCGCCGGATGGGGGCAGAGTGGTCAGCGCCGGATGGGGGCAGAGTGGTCAGCGCAGGATGGGGGCAGAGTGGTCAGCGCAGGATGGGGGCAGAGTGGTCAGCACAGGATGGGGGCAGAGTGGTCAGCGCAGCAGATGGAGTGGTTAGCCAGTATGGAAGCAGAGTGGTAAGCACAGGATGGAGGCAGAGTGGTCAGTGCAGGATGGAGGCAGAGTGGTCAACACAGGATGGAGCTGAGTGGTCAGCACAGGATGAAGGCAGAGTGGTCAGCACAGGATGAAGGCAGAGTGGTCAGCGCAGGATGAAGGCAGAGTGGTCAGCGCAGGATGGAGGCAGAGTAGCCAGCACTGGATGAGGCAGAGGGCCAGCGCAGGATGGAAGCTCAAGTGGTCAGTGTAGGATGCAGGCTCAGTGGTCAGCGCAGGATGGAGACTCAGTGGTCAGCACAGGATGGAGGCTCAGTGGTCAGCGCAGGATGGAGGCTCAGTGGTCAGCGCAGGATGGAGGCTCAGTGGTCATCGCAGGATGGAGGCTCAGTGTTCAGTGCAGGATGGAGGCTCAGTGGTCAGCACAGGATGGAGGCTCAGTGGTCAGCACAGGATGGAGTGGTCAGCACAAGATGGTGGCAGAGTGGTCAGTGCAGGATGGAGGCTTAGTGGTCAGCACAGGATGGAGGTTCAGTGGTCAGCACAAGATGGAGGCTCAGTGGTCAGCACAGAAAGGAGTGGTCAGCACAGGATGGAGGCAGAGTGGTCAGCGCAGCATGGAGGCTCAGTGGTCAGCACAGGATGGAGTGGTCAGGGCAGGATAGAGGCAGAGCGGTCAGCACAGTATTGAGGCAGAGTGGTCAATGCAGTATGGAGGCAGAGTGGTCAGCGCAGGATGAAGGCAGAGTGGTCAGTGCAGGATGGAGGCTCAGTGGTCAGCGCAGGATGGAGGCTCAGTGGTCAGCGCAGGATGGAGGCTCAGTGGTCAGCGCAGGATGGAGTCTCAGTGGCCAGCGCAGGATGGAGGCTCAGCGGTCAGCACAGGATGGAGGCTCAGTGGTCAGCACAGGATGGAGTGGTCAGCACAAGATGGAGGCAGAGTGGTCAGTGCAGGATGGAGGCCGAGTGGTCAGCGCAGGATGGAGTCAGAGTGGTCAACGCAGGATGGAGGCAGAGTGGTCAGTGCAGGATGGAGGCAGAGTGGTCAGCGCAGGATGGAGGCTCAGAGGTCATTGCAGGATGGAGGCTCAGTGGTCAGCGCAGGATGGAGGCTCAGTGGTCAGCGCAGGATGGAGGCTCAGTTGTCAGCGCAGGATGGAGGCTAAGTGGTCAGCGCAGGATGGAGGCTAAGTGGTCAGCGCAGGATGGAGGCTCAGTGGTCAGCTCAGGATGGAGGCTCAGTGGTCAGCGCAGGATGGAGGCTCAGTGGTCAGCGCAGGATGGAGCTCAGTTGTCAGCGCAGGACGGAGGCTCAGTGGTCAGCGCAGGATGGAGGCTCAGTGGTCAGTGCAGGATGGAGCTCAGTGGTCAGCGCAGGATGGAGGCTCAGGGGTCAGCGCAGGATGGAGGCTCAGTGGTCAGTGCAGGATGGAGGCTCAGTGGTCAGGGCAGGATGGAGGCTCAGTGGTCAGCGCAGGATGGAGGCTCCATGGTCAAAGCAGGATGGAGGCTCAGTGGTCAGCGCAGGATGGAGGGTCAGTTGTCAGCACAGGATGGAGGCTCAGTGCTCAGCACAGGATGGAGTGGTCAGCACAGGATGGAGGCAGAGTGGTCAGCACAGGATGGAAGCTCAGTGGTCAGCACAGGATGGAGTGGTCAGCAGAGTATGGGGGCAGAGTTGTCAGCGCAGGATGGGGGCAGAGTGGTCAGGGAAGGATGGGGGCAAAGTGGTCAGCGCAGGATGGGGGCATAGAGGTTAGCGCAGGATGGGGGCAGAGTGCTCAGCGCAGGATGGAGGCTCAGTGGTCAACACAGGATGGGGGCAGAGTGCTCAGCGCAGGATGAAGGCTCAGTGGTCAGCGCAGGATGGAGGCTCAGTGGTCAGCACAGGATGGAGTGGTCAGCGCAGGATGGAGGCAGAGTGGTCAGCGCAGGATGGAATAGTCAGCAGAGGATGGAGGCAGAGTGGTCAGGGCAGGATGGAGGCAGAGTGGTCAGGGCAGGATGGAGGCAGAGTGGTCAGCGCAGGATGGAGGCTCAGTGGTCAGCACAGGATGGAGGCAGAGTGGTCAGTGCAGGATGGAGGCTCAGTGGTCAGCGCAGGATGGAGTGGTTAGCACAGTATGGAAGCAGAGTGGTAAGCACAGGATGGAGGCAGAGTGGTCAGTGCAGGATGGAGGCAGAATGGTCAACACAGGATGGAGGCAGAGTGGTCAGCACAGGATGAAGGCAGAGTGGTCAGCACAGGATGAAGGCAGAGTGGTCAGCGCAGGATGAAGGCAGAGTGGTCAGCGCAGGATGGAGGCAGAGTAGCCAGCACTGGATGGAGGCAGAGCGGCCAGCGCAGGATGGAAGCTCAGTGGTCAGTGTAGGATGCAGGCTCAGTGGTCAGCGCAGGATGGAGACTCAGTGGTCAGCACAGGATGGAGGCTCAGTGGTCAGCGCAGGATGGAGGCTCAGTGGTCAGCGCAGGATGGAGGCTCAGTGGTCATCGCAGGATGGAGGCTCAGTGGTCAGCACAGGATGGAGGCTCAGTGGTCAGCACAGGATGGAGTGGTCAGCACAAGATGGAGGCAGAGTGGTCAGTGCAGGATGGAGGCTTAGTGGTCAGCACAGGATGGAGGTTCAGTGGTCAGCACAAGATGGAGGCTCAGTGTGTCAGCACAGAAAGGAGTGGTCAGCACAGGATGGAGGCAGAGTGGTCAGCGCAGCATGGAGGCTCAGTGGTCAGCACAGGATGGAGTGGTCAGGCAGGAGGAGGCAGAGCGACAGCACAGGATGGAGGCAGAGTGGTCAATGCAGTATGGAGGCAGAGTGGTCAGCGCAGGATGAAGGCAGAGTGGTCAGTGCAGGATGGAGGCTCAGTGGTCAGCGCAGGATGGAGGCTCAGTGGTCAGCGCAGGATGGAGGTTCAGTGGTCAGCGCAGGATGGAGGCTCAGTGGTCAGCGCAGGATGGAGGCTCAGTGGTCGGCGCAGGATGGAGTCTCAGTGGTCAGCGCAGGATGGAGGCTCAGCGGTCAGCACAGGATGGAGGCTCAGTGGTCAGCACAGGATGGAGTGGTCAGCACAAGATGGAGGCAAAGTGGTCAGTGCAGGATGGAAGCCGAATGGTCAGCGCAGGATGGAGTCAGAGTGGTCAACGCAGGATGGAGACAGAGTGGTCAGTGCAGGATGGAGGCAGAGTGGTCAGCGCAGGATGGAGGCTCAGAGGTCATCGCAGGATGGAGGCTCAGTGGTCAACGCAGGATGGAGGCTCAGTGGTCAGCGCAGGATGGAGGCTCAGTTGTCAGCGCAGGATGGAGGCTCAGTGGTCAGCGCAGGATGGAGGCTCAGTGGTCAGCGCAGGATGGAGGCTCAGTGATCAGCGCAGGATGGAGGCTCAGTGGTCAGCGCAGGATGGAGGCTCAGTGGTTAGCACAGGATGGAGTGGTCAGCACAGGATGGAGGCAGAGTGGTCAGCGCAGGATGGAGGTGGAGTGGTCAGCAGAGGATTGAGGCAGAGTGGTCAGCGCAGGATGGAGGCTCAGTGGTCAGCACAGGATTGAGGCTCAGTGGTCAGCAGAGGATGGAGGCTCAGTGGTCAGCACAGGATGGAGTGGTCAGCACAGGATGGAGGCAGAGTGGTCAGTGGAGGATGGAGGCTCAGTGGTCAGCACAGGATGGAGTGGTCAGCACAGGATGGAGGCAGAGTGGTCAGCGCAGGATGGAGGCAGAGTGGTCATCGCAGGATGGAGGCAGAGTGGTCAATGCGGATGGAGGCAGAGTGGTCAGTGCAGGATGGAGACAGAGTGGTCAGCGCAGGATGGAGGCAGAGTGACAGCCAGGATGGAGGCTCAGTGGTCAGCGCAGGATGGAGGTTCAGTGGTCAGCGCAGGATGGAGACTCAGTGGTTCAGCGTAGGATGGAGGCTCAGGTGGTCAGCGCAGGATGGAGGCTCAGTGGTCAGCACAGGATGGAGGCTCAGTGGTCAGCACAGGATTGAGTGGTCAGCAGAGGATGGAGGCAGAGTGGTCATCGCAGGATGGAGGCAGAGTGGTCACGCAGGATGGAGGCAGGGTGGTCAGTGCAGGATGGAGGCAGAGTGGTCAGCGCAGGATGGAGGCTCAGTGGTCAGCGCAGGATGGAAGCCAGTGGTCAGCGCAGGATGGAGGCAGAGTGGTCATGCAGGATGGAGGCAGAGTGGTCAGTGCAGATGGAGGCAGAGTGGTCAGCGCAGGATGGAGGCAGAGTGGCCAGCGCAGGATGGAGGCTCAGTGGTCAGCGCAGGATGGAGGTTCAGTGGTCAGCGGGAGCAGATGGAGATCAGTGTTCAGCGCAGGATGGAGGCTCAGTGGTCAGCGCAGGATGGAGGTCAGTGGTCAGCACAGGATGGAGGCTCAGTGGTCAGCACAGGATGGAGTGGTCAGCAAGGATGGAGGCAGAGTGGTCAGTGCAGGATGGAGGCATAGTGGTCAGTGCAGGATGGAGGCAAGAGTGGTCACACAGGATGGAGGCAGAGTGGTCAGTGCAGGATGGAGGCAGATGGTGGTCAGCGCAGGATGGAGGCTCAGTGGTCAGCGCAGGATGGAGGCTCAGTGGTCAGCGCAGGATGGAGGCTCAGTGGTCAGTGCAGGATGGAGGCTCAGTGGTCAGCGCAGGATGGAGGGCCAGTGGTCAGGGCAGAATGGATATAAAGTGGCTGGTCAGCGCAGGATGGATAGTCAGTGGGTGGTCAGCGCAGGATGGAGGACCAGTGGGTGGTCAGCGCAGGATGGAGGGCCAGTGGGTGGTCAGCGCAGGATGGAGGGCCAGTGGGTGGTCAATGCAGGATGGAGGGCCAGTAGGTGGTCAGCGCAGAATGGAGGGCCAGTGGGTGGTCAGTGCAGGATGGAGGACCAGTGGGTGGTCAGCGCAGGATGGATAGCCAGTGGGTGGTCAGCGCAGGATGGAGGGCCAGTGGGTGGTCAACGCAGGATGGAGGGCCAGTGGATGGTCAGCGCTTCCATCCAGTCTCAGCCGCAGCCGGTGATTAAACTGCAGCAAGTAATGAGCGGTCATGTGATAGGCGGGCTGAAGAGCCTGTCACATGACCGCTCATTACCGGGTGCTGGTGAGACGGGGACGGGGGTGGTGGTAATGGAGCAGTGGGGGGGTAATGGAGCGGTGGAGGGGTAATGGAGCGGTGGGGGGTGTAATGGAGTAGTGGGAGGGCGTAATGGAGCGGTGGGGCGGGAGTAATGGAGCTGCGGGGGGAGGGCAATGGAGCGGGGAGAGGGTGATGCAGCAGCGGCGGGCAAGAGGGGGCCGGAGATGGGCGCACCCGCTCCAGCAGGATATCAGTGAGGGGAGCAGGGGTAGGAAGAGCGAGTGTGCTCGCTGTTTTCACAGCGGCTCACGGTGGCCGCTAAAGTGCCACCGCTCGCCGCCATGTTGGTCCACCCTGAGTGGGTGTAGTGCCCAAGCCACTTCCATCTGTGACGTCATTTTTGTGCCTTGAAGACGGAAGTGGCTTCGGCTTTTATATATATGATGTAAAGCCAAGTGCCATGGAGGAAGATGTGTCACCACTCCACTACGTGAGGACTGGTCCAGTGACTTAGCCACCCATGTTGCTCCACTAGGAGTTTATGGGGTGCGGCCCACAGCTACGACGACTTCTGCTCATCGGGGTAAGCACTTGCAGGAGGTCGTGCTGGATGGACAGAGACTTGTTGGATTTTGTGACTCATGGGCTTTCCTCACGCTGGCTGATCCCGAGTGGTTCGGCCTGAAACAATCCACAAAGGACCTGGGATTGTAATTGAATTGGCTGGTGGTAAATGCAGGACTATTCCCAAAGCCACTGTGGATCTGAACTCTGGCTTTGGGGTCAGGCGATGGGTGGTTGGGGTAATGAGCGGCCTTCCGGCTGATGTCACCTTGGGCAATAATGTGGGAGAGGCACAATGCCAATTTGTGGCTGCTTGAAGCCTAGTGTACTTCTCACTATGACTGTGTGTACTTGACAAGTGACCTGTGGAGGTCCCTAGTCCGTACACAGGTTGAGGGGGGAAGGGGTTGTAATATTGTATACTTTTTCCTGTCATGTATTTATGCATCCTATGCAATTTAATGTATTGTAATGTAACCTGTGCCTCTTTGCCACCTGTGTTCATGGTGTAACAAACTTGTCCATCCGCCATGTACTACTTCTGGTGGCAGATTGCATATATGTCCCTCACAGCAGGGGACTCAGCCAAGATACAAATTGCTAGACAGAATGGAGCCAGAAGTTTCTGGTGTCTTCCCTTTGTGACCACATACTCAAATGTGAGTGTGAACCTTCCCCCCTCTAGGGGTGGATCCAGGGGCGTATCTAGGGGGGTGCAGCCGGATCCTCTGCCCCGGGCGCCATGAGACCTAGTTACACCACTGGGTGGATCCACAGGCACAGGACAATACATTCATGTTTTGGGATCAGTTAGTTCAGGGTGTGCTGAGGTTGAAGTAGCTGAGGTCTTGGCTGAGGCAAGACCCTGGTGCCTGAAGGGACAGGATCGAGCGGCTGCGGCCAGGTCCTGTTGCCAATATGGACAGATGGGAGCTGCCACGAAAGATTACGTTGTGCCCCTCATCGGCTGGATTCAGTGAACTTTCTTTCTAGACTATTTCTCCTGTTAACCTGCCGTCAGGATTGTCAGGTGGTGCCCTCGGATCTGTGCCTTTGTGTGGACTAATTGTGTGGACTCGGCAGAATTGTCTTCATTTGTGCGGTTCCATTTTCCCTGTTCAATAAAACTGGTTGGATTGATTACACAGGTCAACAAAAAAAAATTTTTTTTCTGGTGCCCAAAATATTTTAATGAATTTGGGGTATTTTTGGGGTGCTGATTCTGAATATGCTATCAGTTTTGCCAGATTGGCTCAAGTTTTTGAGATTTTTGGTATCTTATTTATAGCACTTGTTGGTAAATGCGACGCATCATCTCATTAATTTCTTTGGATTAGTACTTGAACTGAGCAGTTCTCAATATAGTTTTGTGTTAATTAGTGTTCTAAAAGTTTGTTCATAGCTTGATTTTTGCACTAACTTTATGTTTGTTGTCTGTTGTCCAGTGAAAAGCATGAACTCATCAAGAAGAATTTGTCTTAACGATCCAGACTCATTCTGTTACATTTGTGGTGAATATACACTGACAAAACATAGAAGAAACATAACAGACTTCGTTAAAAAAGTAGCAAAAAACGTCTTTTTTTTAACACATTTTACGAAAAATCTCAAAAACTTGAGCCAATCTGGCAAAACTGATGACATATTCAGAATCAGCACCCAAAGTTACCCTAAATTCAATGAAATATCTTTGGCACCAAAAATGCTGTTGACCAGTGTTATCGGCCTGGTGTCCCTTCCTGCTCTGTCGCACACCCTGTCACAGGCATCAGCGTTCGCATTGTTATGGCCAGCCTGGTATTTGATGGTAAACTGCTAATTTGATAATCTTATGCGTTGATATAGGAATCCGGCTTGTAGATCGCGCTGTTCGAAAATTTGGCCAAGAAATTGACTCCAAGGACCTCGGATCTTTAAGGCAAAGATCTTTATTCCTCCCAGACTCGACGCGTTTCGTGTACCCACTGTACACTTCCTCAGGAGTTTAATGATTAATCCTAGGATCTACAAGCCGGATTCCTATATCAATGCATAAGATTCATACAACTCTCCTGGCTGATTGCTGCGTTCGGCAGGATCCAATTGTCTGGTTTATTACTGGTTGTGTCACACACAACCCGACCAGGTGAGTGTGACCATACTTATAATTGACTGATTATATCGGATAAGACCCTATTGTGCGCTTCCTCTCCATTTATTATAATTTGATAATCTGGCAATCCAGCATTGTTCCATGGCACCTAACCTCGCGGTTTCCAGGTGTGTTAAAGGATTATTATCCGTGAAGGCGGTGAATTTTGCAGACACCAGGTAATGCTTGAACCGTTATGTGATGGCCCAGACCAAGGCCAAGAACTCCAGCTTGAATGAACTGTAGTTCTCAGGATTCCTTTCTGTAGGGCAAAGCTTCCCGCTGGCGTAGGCAATCACTCTTTCTTTGCCATTCTGCTTCTGCGTTAAGACAGCTCCTAACTCCACATTGCTGGCATCAGTGTACAGCAGAAACGGTTGGTTGTAGTCAGGGTAGGCCAGGATCTCTTCACCAATTAGGAGCTCTTACATTAGCTTCAAAGACTCTTCTTGTGCCTTGCCCCACTCCAATGGAGGACCACTGAACTTGCCTTTCTTGGGCTGACCTACCAGGAGATCTTGTAAAGGTGCTGCTTTCTTTGTATAGCCCTTGATAAATCTCCAGTAGTATCCCCAGTCCCAGTAACTGACTTACCTCTCTGATGCTTCTTGGTACTGGCCATTCTCTGATTACGGTTACCTTATCCGGGTCTGGTGCCACTCCTTCTGAACTGTCCACATGACCTAGATACTGGACCTTTGGCTTTAGTAGATGGCATTTGGATGGCTTGAGCTTCATCCCATATTTGGCTAATGCTTCAAACACTTCGACCAGGTGTTTCATGTGCTCTTCATAGGTTTTAGAGTACACTATGACATTGTCTAGGTAGAGTAGGACAGTTTCAAAGTTTCAGTGCATCAGGCAACATTCCATCAGCCTCTGAAACGTTCTGGCCTCGTTACATAGTCCGAATGGCATGCTGTTAAATTCACACAAAGAATTAAGCAATGATAGGCTCACTGTGTCCACGGGTCCACCCGAAAAAAAAAGTCATATAAAGATAAGATAGATCTGGGCACACCTCAAATTCTCATGAAAAATGCGGACCACACAAAGTGTAAGAGGTTACGTTTTCTTATTTGCTTTATTGCCACACAATGTCCAGACACCGAATATAACCAACGTTTCGGCCTCTACATAGGCCTTTTTCAAGGTTTCTGATTATACAAAAAATTAACAAGCAGTATGTATTAATATCATACAAAAAATAAAAACAATTGTTATCATGATTAGGACTAGTGCCCGTGCTGAGTTTTTGGTGGACTGTGGCGTGTGGCAATGTCAAAATGATTAGGATATATCAAAGAAGTGCGTATTGGTCGTGGGAGTGCTGATAGAGTGGGATGGATGTTAGAATACTCAACTAAATACTTAAATGAAGTAAGTGAAGGGACTGCCAAGAGACATAGGTAGGGAGACTGAGTACCAAGTGAAAGGGATGGAAAGAAAGGTTAAAATCAACAGAATGTGAAGTACAAAACAAATAGTGGAGGTCAAAAGGAGAAATCAATGAATTACCAGTGTTGGAACTGGTGGGGGTTCCAAAGAGAACCAAATAGGACAAACGAATACACTTCAAACGAGCAGGCACACCTAAGGATTCCTAGGACAAAGTAAAATGAAAAAATAAACAAGGAATCTGAACTCTTAGTAATGGGATTGGTGGAAGAGTCACCACTGGTTCAAGAGGAAATAGATCATATCAAACCTATCAAGAGCAAATCCTAGGACAGACCAAAAGGAATGTCAAAAAGAAAAGGAACAGAAGGTTTTTGATAGTCACCTAGACAGGAACGGAACCTAAGTAGTAAGAATATATGAATGCACAAAAAAGGGGGGGGAGATAATAACTCCAAGGGTAATGGAAATCATATAGGCTCATCTAGGGACAGAAATACCTGCTGTTTATATCCAAAAATGTAAAAACACCAGAGGTAGGCACTAGTAAATCTGTAAAAAGGAGACAACATAATAATATATATATATAATAGATCTAATGGTACCTTGACACGCCGCTACGGAAGGTTGGAAACAACCGGGTGCCTGAGACAAATGTATTTTGCACCGTCAAAACAACCCGAGGTAGCGACGTGTAAATCAGGTTGTTGCCACCAGTCACTGTCAACACCTGTTTTTGAGCAGTGCTCTAAAACAGGTTGGTTTCAACCCAAAGGTAGCGGCGTCTAAATGAGGAACAGGAAGGTTTTTTCGTCACCTAGTGAACTCCCTGGGGCATGACACAGCCTCCGGGATACCGCCCCCTTCAGCGATCATTGGTGGAAGCTCCAGGGTTACGATTGGTTGTCGCTGCACAGGGCGGCATATTTAAGGAGCTGAGCAGTCACTCTACACAATTGCTATAGCATCATGTATTAGCCTTCCTGCGCTGCCTGCCCAATCATAATACTATTGCATTGTCCAATCATCGTACGAGCGTCTCGTAATCCACAACTCTGGCACGCCTATGTGTTGTCCCTGCTGCCCCAGGTCCTCCCATATTACTTTCTGTAGCGGCATGTAAATGAGGGAAGGTGAGCTACAGAAGGTAACCTGGGACCCGGCGGTGCCTCCAGGGATAGAAAAAAACCTTCTGTAGAGCACCTTGTAGCGGCATGTAAAGGCGGTATCGGGTACCGTTAGCAACCGTTGGAACGTGCTCGTGCACGTGAGACACCCGGTTGTTTCTTACCTTCCGTAGCGGTGTGTAAAGGTACCATTACAGTTACCCACTATGTCAAAGGGCAGTGAAGCCATGTGTCCTAGTATCGGGTGGGCAATGCCCCATACTCTAAAGGATTACTGGAGGGAGAGTAGCAAACAGCAACCAGAAAGCCTTTAGTCTGTGGCTGTATTACCTTAACAATGAGGCTCAGGGAAAGCACCTAAAGAAAATAAGATAAAATATAAGACTAAGCAAGGCAGTCCAAATATAGAGGTATAGGAGCAGATACCCAGAGTCCAAGGAGCGAGCCAGTACCTTTCATGTAGTATGTGGTTGTGAAGCGGCGTGTGTGCGGGGAATGCGTCGCCGGCGCCTGGTTATGACAGGAGGGGAGGCGTGTTTAACGTGACGGCTTTCCGGTCTAAGGACCGCAAGTGGAACGCACGAGTGGCGCATGCGCATAGAAATGCTTTGTGTAGCGCATGCGTGTTCAAAGGAATGAGAGATATTGTTGAGCAAAGTGCTGTAAGGTGTCAGGAATTCTGGTAAAGACGTGATGGTGATCAAGTTCAATGTGCCAGATAGTTGATCCATGCAAAGCGTTCAGTAATGCATCTGGGATGTGGAACAAGACACATATGAGTACCAATGTATTTAAATGCAATCTGAATAAACAGTCTAAATAACAATGTTATATCAAAACACATGGTACCAGTATGGGGATCGTGAATTAAAGTACTTTCACAAATAGGGTGCCATAATAGAACAGAGATATGGTGTACCTATACAATTGTGGTATCCATAGCATGATCAATACATCTCTATTAGATTCCATAGATTGTTGAAATTAGTCAGTGGAATGAAATCAATCAAAGAAAGGAACAATCGGTTATGTCATAATGGTACAGGAACACATATATGCCATAATGCAAGTGTATACAGAGACAATATTGATTTATACTAACTGCAACATTTACAAGCGAGATTACGTAAATGTCTCATACTCGCCGTTCCAAAATTTCGCCTCACAACATAGCCTATGACGCTCTCGGGATCCAGACGTGTGACTGTGCAAAATTTTGTGGCTTAGTTGCGACGGTGTAGATGCCAATCCCGGATATACACACATACACACATTCAGCTTTATATATTAGATATACACTGTATACACACACTATATATATATATATATATATATACAGTATACAGAACATTTCGTGTCCTCTGTCTGGACAGTTATAGAGCAGATTCAGCACTGGTGGTGATATCTTTACATCTACACAATTGCTCCTTTTTTCCCCTCTGTATATATATATATATACAGTATACAGCACATTTCGTGTCCTCTGTCTGGACAGTTATAGAGCAGATTCAGCTCTGGTGGTGATATCTTTACATCTACACAATTGCTCCTTTTCTCCCCTCTGTATATATATATATATATATATACAGTATACAGAACATTTCGTGCCCTCTCTGGACAGTTATACAGCAGATTCAGCTCTGGAGGTGATATCTTTACATCTACACAATTGCTCCTTTTTCCCCCTCTGTGTATATATATATATATATATATATATATACAGTATACAGAACATTTCGTGCCCTCTGTCTGGACAGTTATACAGCAGATTCAGCTCTGGTGGTGATATCTTTACATCTACACAATTGCTCCTTTTTTCTCCTCTATATATATATATACAGTATACAGAACATTTCGTGTCCTCTGTCTGGATAGTTATACAGCAGATTCATCACTGGAGGTGATATCTTTACATCTACACAATTGCTCCTTTTTTCCCCTCTATATATATATATATACAGTATACAGCACATTTCGTGTCCTCTCTCTGGACAGTTATACAGCAGATTCAGCTCTGGTGGTGATATCTTTACATCTACACAATTGGTCCTTTTTTCCTCTCTGTATATATATATATACCGTATATACTCGTGTTGAAGCCGACCCGTGTATAAGCCGACCCCCCTACTTTTGCCCCCAAAAGCTGGTAAAGGTTATTGACTCGCGTATAAGCCTAGGGTATGTCATGCAGCAGAACTTCATCCTATTATATAGCCCCCCGTCACTGGTATATATCACCCCTCAGTAATGGTATACAGGCCCCTCAGCAGTGGTATTATACAGGCCCCTCAGCAGTGGTATACAGGCCCCTATGCAGTAGTATACAGGCCCCTGTGCAGTGGTATACAGGCCCCTGTGCAGGGGTATACAGGCCCCTGTGCAGTGGTATACAGGCCCCTGTGCAGTGGTATACAGGCCCCTGTGCAGTGGTATACAAGCCCCTGTGCAGTGGTATACAGGCCCCTGTGCAGTAGTATACAGGCCCCCAGTGGTGGTATACTGGCCCCCAGCAGTAGTTTACAGGCCCCCAGTGGTGGTATACTGGCCCCCAGCAGTAATACACAGCCCCCCCTCCTTATTATGTGTCCCCCAGGCTGCGGCACCTGTTAAAATAACAAACATTTCATACATCACCTTTCCGGCGCCGCTCCTCCGCTCCTCCGCTCCCGGCTTCTTCTTCCTGCTTGTGCCGGCTTCTAGTGCTGTGACCGGGCGCAGGAGATGACGTATTCTCCTGCGCCCGGTCACATGACACCGGCACAAGCAGGAAGAAGCCGGGACCGGAGGAGCGGCGCCAGAAAGGTGATGTATGAAAGGTTTGTTATTTTAACAGGTACCGCAGCCTGGGGGACACATAATAAGAAGGGGGGGCTGTGTATTGCAATATGCACGGCATCCCCCCGCCGCTGATGGACGGGGGGTTGCCGTGCATATTCATTACACTAATGAGGCGGCCCCACATGACCGCCTGCGGTCACTGCGGACCCCTCCTGCCTCCTCCAGCCACCGGTCACAGCCCCCCCACAGCAAAAACTGAGTGACTCACGTATAAGCCGAGGGGGGGGGACTTTACAGCCCAGTTTTTGGGCTGAAAAAACTCGGCTTATACGCGAGTATATACGGTATATATACAGTATACAGAACATTTCGTGCACTCAGTCTGGACAGTTATAGAGCAGATTCAGCACTGGAGGTGATATCTTTACATCTACACAATTGGTCCTTTTCCCCCTCTGTATATATATATATATACAGTATACAGAACATTTCGTGCCCTCTGTCTGGACAGTTATAGAGCAGATTCAGCTCTGGTGGTGATATATTTACATCTACACAATTGCTCCTTTTTTCCCCTCTGTATATATATATATATACAGTATACAGAACATTTCGTGCCCTCTGTCTGGATAGTTATAGAGCAGATTCAGCACTGGTGGTGATATCTTTACATCTACACAATTGCTCCTTTTTTCCCCTCTGTATATATATATATACAGTATACAGCACATTTCGTGCACTCAGTCTGGACAGTTATAGAGCAGATTCAGCACTGGAGGTGATATCTTTACATCTACACAATTGCTCCTTTTTTCCCCTCTGTATATATATATACAGTATACAGAACATTTCGTGCCCTGTGTCTGGACAGTTATAGAGCAGATTCAGCACTGGTGGTGATATCTTTACATCTACACAATTGCTCCTTTTTTCCCTCTGTATATATATATACAGTATACAGAACATTTCGTGCCCTGTGTCTGGACAGTTATAGAGCAGATTCAGCTCTGGTGGTGATATCTTTACATCTACACAATTGCTCCTTTTTTCCCCTCTGTATATATATATACAGTATACAGCACATTTCGTGCCCTCTGTCTGGATAGTTATAGAGCAGATTCAGCACTGGTGGTGATATCTTTACATCTACACAATTGCTCCTTTTTTCCCCTCTATATATATATATACAGTATACAGAACATTTCGTGCACTCAGTCTGGACAGTTATAGAGCAGATTCAGCACTGGAGGTGATATCTTTACATCTACACAATTGGTCCTTTTCCCCCTCTGTATATATATATATATACAGTATACAGCACATTTCGTGCCCTCTGTCTGGATAGTTATAGAGCAGATTCAGCTCTGGTGGTGATATCTTTACATCTACACAATTGCTCCTTTTTTCCCCTCTGTATATATATATATACAGTATACAGCACATTTCGTGTCCTCTCTCTGGACAGTTATACAGCAGATTCAGCTCTGGTGGTGATATCTTTACATCTACACAATTGGTCCTTTTCCCCCTCTGTATATATATATATATACAGTATACAGAACATTTCGTGCCCTCTGTCTGGACAGTTATACAGCAGATTCAGCACTGGAGGTGATATCTTTACATCTACACAATTGCTCCTTTTTTCCCCTCTGTATATATATATATATATATATACAGTATACAGAACATTTCGTGCCCTCTGTCTGGACAGTTATACAGCAGATTCAGCACTGGTGGTGACATCTTTACATCTACACAATTGCTCCTTTTTTCCCCTCTGTATATATATATATATATACAGTATACAGAACATTTCGTGCCCTCTCTCTGGACAGTTATACAGCAGATTCAGCACTGACGGTGATATCTTTACATCTACACAATTGCTCCTTTTTTCCCCTCTGTATATATATATATATATATATATACAGTATACAGAACATTTCGTGCCCTCTGTCTGGACAGTTATAGAGCAGATTCAGCTCTGGTGGTGATATCTTTACATCTACACAATTGCTCCTTTTTTCCCCTCTGTATATATATATATATATATATACAGTATACAGAACATTTCGTGCCCTCTGTCTGGACAGTTATAGAGCAGATTCAGCTCTGGTGATGATATCTTTACTAGTGATGAGCGAGCACTAAAATGCTCGGGTGCTCGGTGCTCGGGCCGAGCATCTCAAGATACTCGTGTACTCGGCCAGAGCACCGAGCCCAATGTAAGTCAATGAGTGACAGGCTCCGCCCACAGACTTCCGGTTATAAAACGAGTGTTTCTGGGAAAGGGCGGGAGGGGGGGCTTTTTTAAATCACCGCAACATATAACACCTTGCTATGGCCCCCAGAGGGATCCTAACAATGAATCTGCTCCCTGTGTGGTACCAGCTCACTGTGTGCACTGAAGGGAGCTGTGTATGTGTGTCAGATTGCTAATTATTAGCGAGCAGTCCGAGCATCTCGGCAGTACTCGGTGCTCGCCGAGCACCCCGAGTACCGGGATACTCGTGCAAGCAACGAGTAGCGCAGAGCATACTCGCTCATCCCTAATCTTTACATCTACACAATTGCTCCTTTTTCCCCCTCTGTGTATATATATATATACACAGTATTCAGAACATTTCGTGCCCTCTGTCTGGACAGTTATAGAGCAGATTCAGCACTGAAGGTGATATCTTTACATCTACACAATTGCTCCTTTTCTCCCCTCTGTATATATATATATATACAGTATACAGAACATTTCGTGTCCTTTGTCTGGACAGTTATACAGCAGATTCAGCACTGGTGGTGATATCTTTACATCTACACAATTGCTCCTTTTTTCCCCTCTGTATATATATATATATATATATACAGTATACAGAACATTTCGTGCCCTCTCTCTGGACAGTTATACAGCAGATTCAGCTCTGGTGGTGATATCTGTCCATCTGCACATTATGTAATTAGCTGTGTGACGTCTTTACTATATAGGTCTGTATAATGCAGTATTGTTGGGAGAGTCCCTTCTTCTTCCACCAGACCTTGTGTGTGAGTGTTGTCCTTGGTGATGGCAGCTCCTCACTATGTACAAGGACCACACTGCTGTAATACAATGATGGCGACTGTCACAACATCTTATGTAAGTTCCCTATAGAGTGAAAACACAGCGGACACAAGAAGCAGATACAGAGGAACATTCAGCGAGCCGCAGTGCTATACGGCAGACAGGTCCGGCACCTTGTGTGGTACATTACACAGTTCAGTCTATAGTCACATAAACACAACCCTAATGATGAAAATGTTCCAAGCGTCCGGGTCATGAGGGATATTGTGATGATTACACTGTAAATAGATCATATGAGCTAAAGAAAACGTCTGCAGGTCTATATCTCCTGACATCAAGGTGAAGTGTCCTCAGGAGATGCCCGGAGGAGCCGTCACCTCTCCTCACATGGCTGTTGTTACACATCCTCCTGGAGCAGCTTCTCTCATGTGCTGCACATGATAATGGGGTGTGACCCAGGGGACGACACAAGAAATGTGTCTATGTCCTTCTCCTTTAAAAGCTGCAGATTATATACAGTGTACTGTGTGTGGGTGTATTTATACTATTGTGGCACTCCAGAGTCATAGTGCCACAGTGTCACCATGGTTAGGTGTCACCAGAGAGCAGTAAGGGGTATTCCACTCAAGCAACACACAAACAACACCAACACCTCCCAGACAGAAGGGGGAGACCAAGCCCGGCTTCAGGGTGAGCTCCCCTATATATTCTGGTAAGTGAGGAAGCGAGTTCAGTGCAGTTCCTAGGAGGACTGTGAAGAGCACAGTTCAGTTCCTGGGAGGACTGAGAACAGTGGAGTGTGGAGCAGCGCTGTGAAGACATCCTGGTGGACTGGAAGCTGCATAGTTTGTCCCAGGATCGCTAACTTGTTCCAGGCCTAAGGTTAGGGTCTGAGGAAAGAGGAGTGAAAGAAACCTACCAGGAGGCTGCATCACCCATGCTTCCCCTCCGCGAGAGGAACAACGCAAGAACAGACACCGGAGTCCAAGACTGTGCAGATTCACACATAACTACAGTCAACACCGGAAAGTCGGGGACTCCAGATTCTCCAGCTACACAATACCAGGGACACAACAACGTATAGAATCCAATAATACTGACTTCCCAGGGTGGGGTAGAGAAGTGAAGGACTCAAGTTACCTGTTATACTGGTAGACACAGGCAGAGACAGGGCCGGTAGCCCAGCTTAGGCAACTGCAGGGGCCGCACCACAAGGGCAGTGAGAAAGCCAATACGACCTGGCCAGGTGAGAATTACCTCAAACTGCTCTCCAGACCCCGTGGACAGTGTATAACATCTGCCTTAACTCCAGTAAAGAGACTGAGAAAATGCATATCAGTGAGTCTGCCTGGTGATTGCACCTGTTGCCTTGTGCTCTATAACAGAACCTTATACCTGCAGAACCGCCGAATACCAACACCGTGGAGAGCTGCAGCAAAGTAAGTGACTGTGTGAATCACGATCCCTCACAAAGCCCCATCTAATACCACCACTCCTGCTCTGGGGACCCTCAGCCCTACCCGAGGAGGGCTTACCATCCACGCTGCCCCAAGTCTCTGTCCCCAGCAGGAATACGGCAGTGGTGGTTCTAATAACCACATACCCCGGATGGCATCACGACAAAATCCCCTATAAATAACCCCTACATTTTTGGACTGATCCAGGTCACGGGACTGGGTAACGACTACCGAGATACTCCAAAGAGACAGCGTCGGCCTGGTTCCCGAGTACTCCATAACCTGGGGGTGCATCATTATACATTACACAGTCTCCTCTCAGTAGGTATATTACCATTCCTTATTTCATAGTGTCTAGTGTAGTGCGGCGGTGTTCTCAATGTGCGGTAAGGAGGCAGTCATCCAAGGACATTTCAACCTAAACGGCTTTATTTGCAAACAATCACAACTCAAATGCAAAAGATGTCCTCCAGGTCACAGCCCGTGTAAACCTGTTGTTGTGGGAGACGGCCGTGCTGTTTCACCCTGCGACCCGCCAGTTACTTTGCTCTCACAGAGCTGTGTTGTGCCTTCACACAGGCTTGCACTGCATGGAGCTTCCTGCTCAGCAGCTCCCACCCAAAAATCACCTCCAAACCCTTTGCTGAAGGCTTTTTAAATGGAATCTGTGGCCATGAGCCACAAGCAAGTCCCAAAGGAGTGAAGGGAGTAGCCCATCCCACTGTCCTGCAATCACAGGCAAGCCTCCAGTAGGTTCAGTATGCTTCGATGCCCATTATGGGGGACACACATCGTCCCTCACATATGATTCCCCTCACTGCCTAACATATCACCCCCCCCCCTTCAAACTTGTAGGGTTGAACACCCGTCACCATAAAGGGCGCCGGTAACAGGACATCTGCTTTTCCCCTGTTACGTCCCAGGCCGATGTTCCACCGAAAAATTATAATTTTGTAGGGATAGGAACCACCTAGTGACCCGGGCATTTCTCTGCTTAGCATTCCTCATCCAGATGAGCGGAGAATGGTCCATCACCAAGCGAAACTGTCACCCAAGCAAATAATAGCACAGGGCCTCCAAGGCCCATTTAATAGCCAAGCACTCCTTCTCCACTACGCCATAATTTTTCTCTGCCGGGGTATGTTTCCTGCTCAAGTAGGTGACCGGATGTTCATTTCCGTTCACGTCTTGCGACAGTACCGCACCCAGACCTACCTGTGAGGCATCTGTTTGCACAATGAACGTTTTCTTGAAGTCGGGACAGATGAGGCCAGGCTGACCCCACAACGCCAACTTCATGGACTGAAATGCTTCCTCAGCTTGATGAGTCCACAGTACCATTACCGACCTCTTACCCTTTAACAGATTGGTCAAAGGCTCTTTTCTCCCATTGCCGGTAGTACCTGACGATGCCAAGGAACGCTCTCACCTGTGTAATAGACACAGGCCTGGGCCACTTTTGAATGGCCTCGATCTTGTTTAGTTGCGGTTTGATAAACCCACGGCCAATCCCGTACTCCAAGTTCCGAGCTTTCTCTAGACCTATCGCAAATGTTTTTGGGTTCGCTACCAAACCCGCTGCTCTGAGCGAATCCACGACTGCTTGTACCTGGGACAAGTGCGTCTGCCAATCATAATATCATCCAAATAAGCGGATGCATACTTTTGATGGGGCTCCAAAACTATGTCCATTAGCCTCTAGAATGTAGCTGGGGCCCCATGTAGCCCAAAAGGCAAAATGATATAGTGATAGAGGCCCTCCGGTGTTATAAAGGCGGTCTTCTCCTTGGCCGTTTCTGTCAGAGGCACCTGCCAGTAACCCTTGGTTAGGGTGAAGTACTGGCCGGCCCCAGTCTCTCAATTAGCTCGTCAACTGGGGGCATTGGATAAAGGTCACATTTTGACATCTCATTCAATTTTTGTAAGTCGTTACAGAAATGTAGCAATTTGTCTGGCTGTGGATCAGCACAATGGGGCAAGCCCAGTCACTTCTTGATTCCTCGATTACTCCTAGTTAGAGCATGTGTTTTACTCCTGTCACAATGACTTTCCTTCGGGCCTCTGGTACACAGTATGGCTTCATTTGCACCCTCACCCGAGGCTCGGTAATGTCATGTTACATGACAGAAGTACGAGGGGGCAGGTTCCAGAATGCGTCCGTGTTTTGCTGCACTCATGTATGAGCCTCCCGCTGCTGTTATTTAGTGAGTGCGTCGCTTATTCTTACCTCTCCTTCGGCCTCTTCCTGACCCGATGCCGTGGGGTCCCCAGACAACAAAACCAGAGTAGTGATGAGCGAGTACCAAAATACTCGGGTGCTCGAAGCTTGGGCCGATCATCCCAAGATACTCGTGTACTCGGCCCGAGTACCGAGCCCAATATTATCCTATGGGAAACCTGAGTATTTTTCTGACATGACCCCCGGCAGCATGGAAAAACCCTAAAAATGTCACAAAAGTATCAGAACGGTGCTGAAATGACATGGGAACAGCATGGGGAAGACCCTGGAAGCATTTCACACCCCAAGGTCACTGCTGTGAACAATGTTGTCAGACTATGGCAGCACAACACCCACAGTCATACTTACCATTTAATAATTAAAACAAAATGACACTCGACAACTTGGTGGATCACAATTGGCCGTGTGGCTTTATTAAGGTATAACATTTCTTTATTAAAATATTCAAATAAATACTTTTTAAAAACTCTGTTAAAAACCATCCAAAAACACCATATACTTCCATAAACTTGTAACACCAACTAATGGGCCAAAATCCACCCAAATGCAATTGGGCGATTTTACCCCTCTAATACGGCCACACGACAGGGTAAGAAAAGTAGAAATAAAGAATAATCCGGCCTCAGAGAGACGTTAGTATTAGGGTATGTTTTTTGTTTTTTTTATTTATATAACATAAACAAAAATTTTAAGGAACAAATAATAAACCTACAAAAGGGGCAGGAGGGCGGGAGCGTAAAACCCTGTCACCTCTGATGACCTGACAGGAAACATTAGTATATATACCCTGTCCTGACCGGCGACAGAACTTGGCAGCCAATCAGGAAGTGTCACCAAGGGCTCATCGGGCAGTTATCAGGGTTCTCCCACACTGACACCTGATAGGTGTAAATAAATACACTGTGATTGGCTATCCCATTAAATATCTGTCAGGGTCTGTGTGGCCATGTTGTCCCCCGCAATGGCTAAGGGACAATCCATTACACCACTTTTACCGACTGTCAAGAAAACGTTACAAAATGAAACCAAAACGGATTTTCATGGAGAAAATATTAAGGCTCAGACCCCACTGGTGACACAGAGGTGGGGGAGGGGACAGAGGTGGGGGAGGGGACAGAGGGGGGGGAGGGGACAGAGGTGGGGGAGGGGACAGAGGGGGGGGAGGGGACAGAGGTGGGGGATGGGACAGAGGTGGGGGATGGGACAGAGGTGGGGGATGGGACAGAGGTGGGGGATGGGAGGTTTTTGGATTATATCAAAGATTTTTTTTTTTTAAATTGTGTGGCCTCCCATGTCCCTGAGAACAGACGTACATGAGGCCTCTTTACATAATGTGCCCATTATAAGGAAGTGGGTCTATTGTAGTATTACCCCTTGGCAGGGAAGCCAAAAATTGTGTGGCACTAGTATGCCTCCACAGATCTGCACCTCCCTACATCTCCTCCTCATCTCTGTCTATCACCTACCCGTCCTCTCCATAGTGCAGCACCTCCCTACATCTCCTCCTTATCTCTATCACCCACCCGTCCTCTCCACAGTGCAGCACCTCCCTACATCTCCTCCTCATCTCTGTCTATCACCTACCCGTCCTCTCCATAGTGCAGCACCTCCCTACATCTCCTCCTTATCTCTATCACCCACCCGTCCTCTCCACAGTGCAGCACCTCCCTACATCTCCTCCTCATCTCTGTCTATCACCTACCCGTCCTCTCCATAGTGCAGCACCACCCTACATCTCCTCCTCATCTCTGTCTATCACCAACCCGTCCTCTCCATAGTGCAGCACCTCCCTACATCTCCTCATCATCTCTGTCTATCACCCACCCGTCCTCTCCATAGTGCAGCACCTCCCTACATCTCCTCCTCATCTCTGTCTATCACCTACCCGTCCTCTCCATAGTGCAGCACCACCCTACATCTCCTCCTCATCTCTGTCTATCACCAACCCGTCCTCTCCATAGTGCAGCACCTCCCTACATCTCCTCATCATCTCTGTCTATCACCTACCCGTCCTCTCCATAGTGCAGCACCCCCCTACATCTCCTCCTCATCTCTGTCTATCACCTACCCGTCCTCTCCATAGTGCAGCACCACCCTACATCTCCTCCTCATCTCTGTCTATCACCTACCCGTCCTCTCCATAGTGCAGCACCTCCCTACATCTCCTCCTTATCTCTATCACCCACCCGTCCTCTCCACAGTGCAGCACCTCCCTACATCTCCTCCTCATCTCTGTCTATCACCTACCCGTCCTCTCCATAGTGCAGCACCACCCTACATCTCCTCCTCATCTCTGTCTATCACCTACCCGTCCTCTCCATAGTGCAGCACCTCCCTACATCTCCTCCTCATCTCTGTCTATCACCTACCCGTCCTCTCCATAGTGCAGCACCACCCTACATCTCCTCCTCATCTCTGTCTATCACCTACCCGTCCTCTCCATAGTGCAGCACCTCCCTACATCTCCTCCTCATCTCTGTCTATCACCTACCCGTCCTCTCCATAGTGCAGCACCTCCCTACATCTCCTCCTCATCTCTGTCTATCACCTACCCGTCCTCTCCACAGTGCAGCACCTCCCTACATCTCCTCCTCATCTCTGTCTATCACCTACCCGTCCTCTCCATAGTGCAGCACCACCCTACATCTCCTCCTTATCTCTATCACCCACCCGTCCTCTCCACAGTGCAGCACCTCCCTACATCTCCTCCTCATCTCTGTCTATCACCTACCCGTCCTCTCCATAGTGCAGCACCACCCTACATCTCCTCCTCATCTCTGTCTATCACCTACCCGTCCTCTCCATAGTGCAGCACCTCCCTACATCTCCTCATCATCTCTGTCTATCACCTACCCGTCCTCTCCATAGTGCAGCACCCCCCTACATCTCCTCCTCATCTCTGTCTATCACCTACCCGTCCTCTCCATAGTGCAGCACCACCCTACATCTCCTCCTCATCTCTGTCTATCACCTACCCGTCCTCTCCATAGTGCAGCACCTCCCTACATCTCCTCCTTATCTCTATCACCTACCCGTCCTCTCCATAGTGCAGCACCACCCTACATCTCCTCCTCATCTCTGTCTATCACCTACCCGTCCTCTCCATAGTGCAGCACCACCCTACATCTCCTCCTCATCTCTGTCTATCACCTACCCGTCCTCTCCATAGTGCAGCACCACCCTACATCTCCTCCTCATCTCTGTCTATCACCTACCCGTCCTCTCCATAGTGCAGCACCACCCTACATCTCCTCCTCATCTCTGTCTATCACCTACCCGTCCTCTCCATAGTGCAGCACCACCCTACATCTCCTCCTCATCTCTGTCTATCACCTACCCGTCCTCTCCATAGTGCAGCACCACCCTACATCTCCTCTCATCTCTTATCACCTACCCGTCCTCTCCATAGTGCAGCACCACCCTACATCTCCTCCTCATCTCTGTCTATCACCTACCCGTCCTCTCCATAGTGCAGCACCACCCTACATCTCTCCTCATCATCTTCTATCACCTACCCTTCCTCTCCATAGTGCAGCACCCCCTACACTCCTCTCATCTCTGTCTCACCTCCTCCTCTCCATAGTCAGCACCACCCTACATCTCTCCTCATCTCTGTCTATCACCTACCCGTCTCTCCATAGTGCAGCACCCCTACATCCTCTATCTCTGTCTATCACCTACCCGTCCTCTCCATAGTGCAGCACCACCCTACATCTCCTCCTCATCTCTTTATCACCTACCCGTCCTCTCCATAGTGCAGCACCACCCTACATCTCCTCATCATCTCTATCACCTACCCGTCCTCTCCATAGTGCAGCACCACCCTACATCTCCTCCTCATCTCTGTCTATCACCTACCCGTCCTCTCCATAGTGCAGCACCACCCTACATCTCCTCATCATCTCTGATCATCCTACCCGTCCTCTCCATAGTGCAGCACCCCCTACATCTCCTCATCATCTCTGTCTATCACCTACCCGTCCTCTCCATAGTGCAGCACCACCCTACATCTCCTCATCATCTGTCTATCACCTACCCGTCCTCTCCATAGTGCAGCACCACCCTACATCTCCTCATCATCTCTGTCTATCACCTACCCGTCCTCTCCATAGTGCAGCACCACCCTACATCTCCTCCATCTCTGTCTATCACCTACCCGTCCTCTCCATAGTGCAGCACCACCCTACATCTCCTCCTCATCTCTGTCTATCACCTACCCGTCCTCTCCATAGTGCAGCACACCCTACATCTCCTCATCATCTCTATCACCTACCCGTCCTCTCCATAGTGCAGCACCCCCTACATCTCCTCCTCATCTCTGTCTATCACCTACCCGTCCTCTCCATAGTGCAGCACCACCCTAAAAAAAAAAAAAAAAAAAAAAAAAAAAAAAAAAAAAAAAAAAAAAAAAAAAAAAAAAAAAAAAAAAAAAAAAAAAAAAAAACATCTCCTCATCATCTTGTCTATCACCTACCCGTCCTCTCCATAGTGCAGCACCACCCTACATCTCCTCTCATCTTTTATCACCTACCGTCCTCTCCATAGTGCAGCACCACCCTACATCTCCTCATCATCTCTATCACCTACCCGTCCTTCCATAGTGCAGCACCACCCTACATCTCCTCATCATCTCTATCACCTACCCGTCCTCTCCATAGTGCAGCACCACCCTACATCTCCTCACATCTCTGTCTTTCACCTACCCATCCTCTCCACAGTTCGCACCCCCTACATCTCCTCCTCATCTCTGTCTATCACCTACCCTCTCTCCACAGTTCTGCACCCCCTACATCTCCTCCTCATCTCTGTCTATCACCTACCCGTCCTTCCATAGTGCAGCACCACCCTACATCTCCTCATCATCTCTATCACCTACCCGTCCTCTCCATAGTGCAGCACCACCCTACATCTCCTCATCATCTCTATCACCTACCCGTCCTCTCCATAGTGCAGCACCCCCTACATCTCCTCATCATCTCTGTCTATCACCTACCCGTCCTCTCCATAGTGCAGCACCACCCTACATCTCCTCATCATCTCTATCACCTACCCGTCCTCTCCATAGTGCAGCACCCCCTACATCTCCTCATCATCTCTATCACCTACCCGTCCTCTCCATAGTGCAGCACCACCCTACATCTCCTCCTCATCTCTGTCTATCACCTACCGTCCTCTCCATAGTGCAGCACCCCCTACATCTCCTCATCATCTCTGTCTATCACCTACCCGTCCTCTCCATAGTGCGCACCACCCTACATCTCCTCATCATCTCTATCACCTACCGTCCTCTCCATATGTCAGCACCACCCTACATCTCCTCATCTCTCTATCACCTACCCGTCCTCTCCATAGTGCAGCACCACCCTACATCTCCTCATCATCTCTATCACCTACCCGTCCTCTCCATAGTGCAGCACCCCCTACATCTCCTCATCATTCTATCACCTACCCGTCCTCTCCATAGTGCAGCACCACCCTACATCTCCTCTCATCTCTGTCTATCACCTACCCGTCCTCTCCATAGTGCAGCACCACCCTACATCTCCTCATCATCTCTATCACCTACCCGTCCTCTCCATAGTGCAGCACCTCCCTACATCTCCTCATCATCTCTGTCTATCACCTACCCGTCCTCTCCATAGTGCAGCACCTCCCTACATCTCCTCATCATCTCTGTCTATCACCTACCCGTCCTCTCCATAGTGCAGCACCTCCCTACATCTCCTCATCATCTCTGTCTATCACCTACCCGTCCTCTCCATAGTGCAGCACCACCCTACATCTCTCATCATCTCTTATCACCTACCCGTCCTCTCCATAGTGCAGCACCCCCTACATCTCCTCATCTCTGTCTATCACCTACCCGTCCTCTCCATAGTGCAGCACCACCCTACATCTCCTCCTCATCTCTGTCTATCACCTACCCGTCCTCTCCATAGTGCAGCACCCCCCTACATCTCCTCCTCATCTCTGTCTTTCACCTACCCATCCTCTCCACAGTTCTGCACCCCCCTACATCTCTCCTCATCTCTGTCTTTCACCTACCCATCCTCTCCACAGTTCTGCACCCCTCTACATCTCCTCCTCATCTCTGTCTTTCACCTACCCATCCTCTCCACAGTTCTGCACCCCCCTACATCTCCTCCTCATCTCTGTCTATCACCTACCCGTCCTCTCCACAGTTCTGCACCCCTCTACATCTCTCCTCATCTCTGTCTATCACCTACCCGTCCTCTCCACAGTTCTGCACCATCCTACATCTCCTCCTCATCTCTGTCTTTCACCTACCCATCCTCTCCACAGTTCTGCACCCCCCTACATCTCCTCCCTCATCTCTGTCTATCACCTACCCGTCCTCTCCACAGTTCTGCACCCCCCTACATCTCTCCTCATCTCTGTCTATCACCTACCCATCTTCTCCACAGTTCTGCACCCCCCTACATCTCTCCTCATCTCTGTCTATCACCCATGTTCCGCTAATGTCCTAAGTCTAACATCCTCAATAATTTAAACCTCCCACTCCCATGTCCAAGATTTCTTGAGCGCTGTGCCAGTTTTCTTAAATGTCTAAAAGTGGATAGACAAGGGCACCATGGGTCTTCTCTCTTTAATGATATTGAATGTGGGCAGAGCATTAACTGCTCACCTGGATGGGTTTTGAAACTCACAACTGGCATCGGCGTATTAAACAGCTGCTGCAGGATCCACCACCTCAACGATGGCGAGATATCCCGAGGACAAAAACCAATATGATCCGCGCTGCTGTGTATAAGATGACCGGCGCCTGTGGGGTTTATAATCGCTGCTTTTTATTTGGACGCATTTCATGGTCGTCCCGACCTCTTCATCAGGATACACCAACATGGTCAATCCGTAGTTTTCTGAACTGCACGACCCAGAACATTTCAATGAATCTCCAGTGCTAACACCCCATGTCTCTAGACCGGCTCTTACCTCCCTCCTCTGCATATTCACTGCACTTACAGAATCTTCTTCTATATCTTGTACCATCTGCTTATACTCTCCAGGCATTATACAGCACTTGATCTGTACAGATCCCGGCTGGTCACCGCTTCATGTACCATTATGTGAATCCCCTATGTATTATATTGATGGCTGGACCATATATGACGGCACTTTTTACCAATGACCTTCTGTGACCCCCTATTTCCTCTTAGATTGTAAGCTCTTGTGATCAGGCCCCTCACTCCTCCAGTATCTGCTGACTTTGTTACTCTGTATTATAAAGAGATGCAGAATACAGTTAGGGCCAGAAATATTTGGACAGTGACACAATTTTTGCGAGTTGGGCTCTGCATGCCACCACATTGGATTTGAAATGACACCTCTACAACAGAATTCAAGTGCAGATTGTAACGTTTAATTTGAAGGGTTGAACAAAAATATCTGATAGAAAATGTAGGAATTGTACACATTTCTTTACAAACACTCCACATTTTAGGAGGTCAAAAGTAATTGGACAAATAAACATAACCCAAACAAAATATTTTTATTTTCAATATTTTGTAGCGAATCCTTTGGAGGCAATCACTGCCTTAATTCTGGAACCCATGGACATCACCAAACGCTGGGTTTCCTCCTTCTTAATGCTTTGCCAGGCCTTTACAGCCGCACTTTTTTGCACTCATGAACTCCTGGGTAGCTTTGGCTTTATGCTTGGGGTCATTGTCCATCTGTACTATGAAGCGCCGTCCAATCAACTTTGCAGCATTTGGCTGAATCTGGGCTGAAAGTATATCCCGGTACACTTCAGAATTCATCCGGCTACTCTTGTCTGCTGTTATGTCATCAATAAACACAAGTGACCCAGTGCCATTGAAAGCCATGCATGCCCATGCCATCACGTTGCCTCCACCATGTTTTACAGAGGATGCGGTGTGCCTTGGATCATGTGCCGTTGCCTTTTTTCTTCCCATCATTCTGGTACAGGTTGATCTTTGTCTCATCTGTCCATAGAATACTTTTCCAGAACTGAGCGGCTTCTTGAGGTGTTTTTCAGCAAATGTAACTCTGGCCTGTCTATTTTTGGAATTGATGAATGGTTTGCATCTAGATGTGAACTCTTTGTATTTACTGTCATGGAGTCTTCTCTTTACTGTTGACTTAGAGACAGATACACCTACTTCACTGAGAGTGTTCTGGACTTCAGTTGATGTTGTGAACGGGTTCTTCTTCACCAAATAAAGTATGCGGCGATCATCCACCACTGTTGTCATCCGTGGACGCCCAGGCCTTTTTGAGTTCCCAAGCTCACCAGTCAATTCCTTTTTTCTCAGAATGTACCCAACTGTTGATTTTGCTACTCCAAGCATGTCTGCTATCGCTCTGATGGATTTTTTCTTTTTTTTCAGCCTCAGGATGTTCTGCTTCACCTCAATTGAGAGTTCCTTTGACCGCATGTTGTCTGGTCACAGCAACAGCTTCCAAATGCAAAACCACACACCTGGAATCCACCCCTGACCTTTTAACTACTTCATTGATTACAGGTTAACGAGGGAGACGCCTTCAGAGTTAATTGCAGCCCTTAGAGTCCATTGTCCAATTACTTTTGGTCCCTTGAAAAAGAGGAGGCTATGCATTACAGAGCTATAATTCCTAAACCCTTTCTCCGATTTGGATGTGGAAACTCTCATATTGCAGCTGGGAGTGTGCACTTTCAGCCCATATTATATATATAATTGTATTTCTGAACATGTTTTTGTAAACAGCTAAAATAACAAAACTTGTGTCACTGTCCAAATATTTCTGGCCCTAACTGTATGTCAGTGCTATAGAAATAAACAATACTACATTAATATTTGTAGAGGAAAATATGTATTTTTAGGGGGAATTAAGACAGTCAGCAACAGTTAATAGACATTTGCCAGAGGTGATAACCTATGTAAGGCTAGGTTCACATTGCGTCTGTGCTGTGCGTTTAACGCATCCATAGACATGTATTCAACAAACGCATACCAACGCATCCACATAGGCATGTGTGTGCAAGTATGTGTTTGATGACGCATAGGCAAATGTGGACTGCAGCATTATTCTGTCCGCTAGACAACAAACGCAATATAACACAATGCTACAGATTAGGTAGATGAAGAGGATAGAAAGAGATAGGATAGGTAGATGAAGAGGATAGACAGGGATAGGATAGGTAGATGAAGAGGATAGACAGAGATAGGATAGGTAGATGAAGAGGATAGACAGGGATAGGATAGGTAGATGAAGAGGATAGAAAAAGATAGGATAGATAAATGAAGAGGATAGACAGGGATAGGATAGTAGATGAAGAGGATAGAAAGAGATAGGATAGGTAGATGAAGAGGGTAGACAGGGATAGGATAGGTAGATGAAGAGGATAGAAAGATAGGATAGGTAGATGAGGAGGATAGACAGGGATAGGATAGGTAGATGAAGAGGATAGAAAGAGATAGGATAGGTAGATGAAGAGGATAGAAAGAGATAGGATAGGTAGATGAAGAGGATAGAAAGAGATAGGATAGGTAGATGAAGAGGATAGACAGAGATAGGATAGGTAGATGAAGAGGATAGACAGAGATAGGATAGGTAGATGAAGAGGGTAGACAGGGATATGATAGGTAGATGAAGAGGATAGACAGGGATACGATAGGTAGATGAAGAGGATAGAAAGAGATAGGATAGGTAGATGAAGAGGGTAGACAGGGATAGGATAGGTAGATGAAGAGGATAGACAGGGATAGGATAGGTAGATGAAGAGGATAGAAAGAGATAGGATAGGTAGATGAAGAGGATAGACAGAGATAGGATAGGTAGATGAAGAGGGTAGACAGGGATAGGATAGGTAGATGAAGAGGATAGACAGGGATAGGATAGGTAGATGAAGAGGATAGAAAGAGATAGGATAGGTAGATGAAGAGGGTAGACAGGGATATGATAGGTAGATGAAGAGGATAGACAGGGATACGATAGGTAGATGAAGAGGATAGAAAGAGATAGGATAGGTAGATGAAGAGGGTAGACAGGGATAGGATAGGAAGATGAAGAGGATAGACAGGGATAGGATAGGTAGATGAAGAGGATAGACAGGGATAGGATAGGTAGATCAAGAGGATAGAAAGAGATAGGATAGGTAGATGAAGATGATAGACAGTGATAGGATAGGTAGATGAAGAGGATAGACAGAGATAGGATAGGTAGATGAAGAGGATAGACAGGGATAGGATAGTAGATGAAGAGGATAGACAGGGATAGGATAGATAAATGAAGAGGATAGACAGGGATAGGATAGGTAGATGAAGATGATGGAAAGAGATAGGATAGGTAGATGAAGAGGATAGAAAGAGATAGGATAGGTAGATGAGGAGGATAGACAGAGATAGGATAGGTAGATGAAGAGGATAGACAGAGATAGGATAGGTAGATTAAGAGGATAGACAGAGATAGGCTAGCTAGAAATATAGATGGAAGAAAAGCATTACCAGCCTCCCCTCTCGGAGTCCCCGCTGCTTACCGTGCCGCTCATTATTGCTCATGAATATTCACCCATCGGCCCGGGAGCAGCAGAGAGCAGGGAGACAGAGCAGGGACACTGGTGATGCTTTTCTACCATCTATATTTCTATCTATTCTTTCTCTTTCTATCCTATTCATCTATCTTTCTATCTATCCTATCATCTATTTATCTCATATAGCGCATACATTTTTAAAGTATCAAAAATTCAATATTAAATGACTCAAAATGTCACTTTTACTGTCCATTACAATGGAAGCGGTTAACGTTTCCATTGTAACGGACTGCAAAAATAATATGTGAAGCTAGCCTTATCTTGAGCAGGACTTGTAATCTCCTTGTGCTCTGGATCTGAAGCCCCGGGGGCCTTCTGAGAACGTACAATGCCTCATACCTCTGGCAGGGTTCATAGGGGAACAACTAATGGTCCAGTCACAAACCAGGAATTAGAATATTAACGTGAACGGCTGGTCTTGAAATCCGACCTCCAGGCTGACCCTATAAACTGGGCCCTCCACAAAGAAAGTTGTTCACAGATTGAGGTCAGCGGAGCTGATGTGATCCATATTTTCATATTTCCTCCCTCAGGAAGCAGAAGACATTAAACTGGAGAGTTTAGGTATTCTGTAATTTTCTCCCTTTTATTTTATAACTATTTTGCATGTCTGTATGTCTTTTTTATTTTTAGCTTTTATATCTTTTTATTGTAAGCACAGTCATTTTTTATATTAAAACATAAAACTTTAATAACTTGAACCTCGTATGCTCTAAAAGAATCCATAGCCTAGGAATTGTGTGATCCTGTGGATTGACTGACAATATTAGTTCAGGGACTCATCGGCGGGGTGTTCAGGGACTCCGTGGTGGCGGGGTGTGTGAAGCTGGGGTGCGTGGTCTGTGTCAGGGTGTGATTTATACTCACTTTTCAGAATATTACAGGCATTGAGTGTTGGATTGAGTGAGAGGAAATAAATTAACACTTGCAGCTGCAACCACAAGTTATGTGCTGAGAAGCAGGTATGTGACTCTATTATTTCCACACTCAAAATAAGAAGCATCTGGAGGAGATCGTCAATCATTGCAGGAATTTATTATCCATTTCACATGCAGTATACACACAATGTGTGGTTCCCTTCAGCCCCTGCCCCAAGTGGGTTCACATTATGTTCATACTGAAATGTATAACCCGGCGCAAGACAATAATGGCCGGCACTGAGCCCCAGTCCTGCACCAGCGGTATTACC